>JANRGW010032249.1:71976-119059 GCA_024733675.1 Psilopsiagon aymara
GGCCGAAAGTCAAAACCACAGCACTGCACCAGGTACTGAGAAGGAGAAAAATGACTGCTGCTGCTGCAGCCAGGACAGCTTTGAAGGCAAAAGCACACAGCAGTGAGTCCTGCTGTGCCTCCTCCACCTCTGCCTTTGCTGCCCATGAAACCCCAGCCTCTGCTCTTTAATGTACTGTGGCTGAACTTGCTGCCTGTAGGTCAAAGGGACCATAATTTACTCAGGCTTTGATGCATTTGATACAGTTTGGGGTGAAAAGGGAAAGAGGGGGAGGACAGGAGACAGAGGGGATAAGAGGTGGGAAGGAAGGGAGGTTGCCTGTTTGTATGGGAGCTGGATTCGTGTGAAGATGACAGAGCTATTTTCTAGGCAAGAAGTGCTTAGGAATAACCAAGAGGGGTTTGGCTGATCTGAGCACAGGGCCTCCGTGTGCTCAGATCAGTGTGGAGGGCAGGAGGCAGCCTGAGCGTTTGTCTGCAGGCCCCTGCGATGAGGAGATGGGCAAGGGGAGGGGGACAGGGTGCTTGTGTTCTGCATTGCCCAGAGTCCTTCACTGCTCAGGCAGGACCATGGCACGGTCACAGCCCCTTCCCTGCTGCCAGCTCTCATCATGTTTGCATCTCCTCAACACCCTCCTTGTCTTAGAGCCTTCAAACAGTTGCTTCCTGCAGCTTCCCTGCCCGTTTTCCTGCTGGAAGGAGGCTGCAGGGCATGGAGCAGGTAAATGAACCCCCTTGGTACCAGAGGTGCCAATTGCCCAGCTCGCAAGCACCGAGGGCAGCCTGAAGTCAGCGAGCTCAGCCCCTAACCTCACCCTGCTTCTGGCTGTGCTTTTCCACAGCAAGCTGATTCAGGTCATGGTACCCACCCCGTCCCTGCTGGTGTTTTGCTGAGCTCAGAACACTAAAAAGTACCCACTCTGTTCCCTCCTCATTCCTCCAGCAGCCACCATCAGCTCTGGGGAAGTCGGGGGCCATCACATGCCTCCTGATGCAGGTTTCTCTGCAGGTACCCAAGCTCTGCCTTGGCTGTAGCTTCACTAACTTAAAGCAGGAGCCAGCAGCTTCTGCAGAGAGTCCCTCCTGATGGCAACACTTTTGGGTCATGTCACCCCCTGCGCTGGGGTCAGAGCCTGATGCTTTCAAGCACAGGTTGCTTCTGCCTTTTTGTTTGGGGTGGGGGGGGAAGAGAGGAAAAGGGCAACGTCCCCTGTGAGAACCTGAATGTTTCACTCTGGCTTTCCTCTGGGCTGGCTGTGTTTACACAGGGAGGAAGCGAAGCGATGCGGCTGCTGTGGTTTCAGTTCTCACTCCACCTCGCTACTGGGAAACTGGACCCGTGGTTTGGTTTGTGGCTGGGGGTGGGGGATGAAGAGGAAAGGTCCTTGGATCCGATCCCCACTGGGGGGGCTCTGCCAACCCCACAGAGGCAGCAGCAGCACTGCTGGGGCTGAGGAGGAGGAGGAGACAAGCCCAGCTCCGTGGCTCCCTGTACATTAATATTCACTGTGGAGCAGGGGTGTAAATTCCCCGCTATCTCCTCAGGGTTTGCCGTTGATGCCGTTCATTTCACATAGATGTCACTACTGCCTTATGAGCCCTGCTCCGAGCCAGCCGCTCAAATGGACCCAGTGCATTATAGTAATGGAGTAACTGTATAAAAACAATGAAATCCAATCTCTTTAAACTGATTTGATGTCTGCCTGAACCACAACATTTCCTGCTAATGGCTTCCTTCATTTTGTAACCGTGATCTCCACCTGATCAGATTACAGCTGTTTTTAATTACAAAGCTAATAGAGTTTGTAGGCAGTGTCAGAGGCATGCCTGGGGTGGGCAGGGGAGCTGGTGGGGGCTCTGCTCACACACCAGCCCATCAGGCCACTGTCAAACACTGGGAGTGGGGAGCAGTGAGGAGGATGAGGATGGTTTTCAGCACAGAGCCTGGGTACTGCTCTTTGGGCTGGGCTGGGCTATAGCAGAGCCCTGTGTTGTGCTCCTGCTCCATGCTCAGGGTGCCTTGTCATCAGGCTGGGCGCCTGGAGGTGCACAGGAGGTTTGTGGTGTGTTTGGTGCTCTGGAGAGGCAGGTGCCAGGGATGCAGGAAGGCATGAGAAGGGCAGAAATGGCTTTTCTCGATGATGCAATGAGAAAAGGACAAGGGAAATAAAAAAAAAAGGAAAGGAGAAAGAGCAGACTATGGATGCACAGTGCTGTTTGACTTCTGCAACTGATGGAAACGGCACTGCGGATAACTGACAGTGGAAAAAGCCCTGGAGATTGATGTCTTTCTTATGGTGTAGTGCTGTCAGTTGCGAGGTCTGTGTCCTCTCTCTCTGCCCAGGCTCCTGACCCTGGGGACCATCTCCATGGCTCAGCCCTGTCCCCAGTGGCCTTGCTTTGTCCAGCTCTTCGTTTGTGCATTGGTTGCTCCATCTCTCTGGATTAGGGCATGGATCAACATAGGCACAGGCAAAGAAGTGGTTTGGAGGAGCTGTTCCCATGCAGCACTTGAGCAGGGATGTCCGTATTGGCAGAGCATGTGTGTGCACTGCAGTCAAACCTCGGGTGGGCTCTGATGGTGGAGAAAAACCTGTGCATGATACAGATGGGCCTGGGCAGCTTATGCTGATGTGTAGGATTCAGCTGAGGCTGAGCTTGGTTGAAGCTGGTTGAAAAATCTCAGCAGAGAAACAGCAGCATCTCCCTCTCGTACCGCCCTCTCCTGCCATGGGAACAGGGCACGGGCTCGTGGAGCTGCTCCTGTCTACAAAAGCAACACCAGGCAAGTGGATGTCTGAGTGGTGAGCAGCCTGCTCAGCCCACCCTCCTGGGGTGTCCTGGGTGGTGTGACCCACAGGAGGGGCCTGCTCAATGGGGATGCTCATCCCTTGCTGTTGTAAAGCCAGAGCTGCACATGTCGGGTTACACGCCAGCCTTTTGAATGATTTAGGGTCCACATGAAGAGTGCATCAATTATGTACCCTGGGACTTAATTATTTAGCTTGACAGGAGTCACTCCCCTTAATTTCATTGTCTTCTTGGTCTCCCCTTTCACTCAGAGCAGTGGATGCTCTGCTGCGAAGTGTATGTTGTTGTTTCTGCTCTTTCCCATTGCTGCCCAAACTCATCTCTTTCCCCTTTCCCTTAGCGGAGGAGGAGAACGAGCCCCAGACATGACTCCAGGGCAGGGTGAGGGTCTGGGCCCATGCACCATCACCACTGTTTTCTGCCCTTGGCATGTTTTGGGGACCGGACTCTGCCACTGGTCCTAAATGAAGCTCTGGGGATGCTGTGGGTGAGCTGGGCACTGGGATGAGGTTTTGTGATTTCCTTTCTGCTGCCTGGCCACCCACCAGCAGCCAGAGAGTCCCCAGCCCTTCCAGCCCGCTGGGGGTGCTGCCTGTCTATCACACTGAAAGCCCACAGTGCTCGCCATCATCCCCCTCTCTTTTGTTCCCCTTTCACCTCTTCCTTTATCTGAACTTTTAAACCCCCCACGTCTGGAGCGGGGTTTACAGTAACTCCAGCCTTTGGGAATTGTTAATGCCGAGCTGGTTTCACAGCCACGTTAATGTGCACGGCAGAAACCCCAAGCATCCCAAGTCAGCCTGGGGAGGGCGGGCTGCGAGGCTGCGCCCGAGCTCAAGGGGCACAGCGAGGCCCCGCGCTGGGCAGGATTTCCTCTCGCTCCATCGCCACGCAGTGTCTTGGTCTGTCTTTAAGCATGTTTATTTTAATCAGCCCTGAGAAACTTACCTTTTCCTTACGTAAATAAATGAACTGAAGACAGGAGCCGCAGATTTGGACACAACGCACAGTAACAAAGTGGTGTGTGAGGATCAGTTGTCACCAGCAACGCTGCAATAACAACATAATACACACAACCCCATGCGAGGCTGAAACAACCGCTATGGGCAGGCAAGGAAGGAAATATATTCTCCAGCGTCAAGCTTAACAAGACTTTGTTCTGCAGTAAACTCAGGGGTCATGAGGGGGATGTAAGGCCCAAAACACCTTGAGCAGCATAACTTCAGTGTCACGCAGCAGGCAGGGTCGACGAACATGCGGCAAACCCTGCTTCTTTAGCGTGGGGTTTAATAGACTGGAAGAGGAAAAGAAAGCGAGGGTTTGTGATAGCACAGGAAGTTCCCTGGAATCCTGGAGCCTTTGAAGAATTGGCAAAGGAATGAGGAGTCTATGTTTGAAAAGGCTCCCGGTTGTGGGGCCAGAGGGGCAGGGAACACGGGGAGGGAGGCACCGAGCACCAACCTTCTCCTGTCCCACGCTCTGCTCCTTGTTCCCCTTTTCTTCAGTTGTTTGATGCTTTATCATTGCTTGTTTGCTCTGACACGAACTCGCATACACATACACATGCACACGTGCTCTCTGAGGTTAGCAGTTTGCTCAGAGGTAGAGCAGAGCTCCGACCTCCATCAGGCCCTGCAGAGCAGCCGGGGGAGGCAGCTCCGTGATCCAGGCTCTGCTCGCGCCTCACGCACAAACCCATTTCTTTGAGGAAGTGCTGCTGCAGTTTGAACAGGTCTGGTTTGCTGCCTTGCTTCTCTTTTTACTTCTTTATGCCTCTTCTATTTTTCAGGCGCAGCACTTCTGTGTGGCTGCAGGAGCGGATGGGCAATGCCTCCCCTTCCCAGGGTGCAGGGAGTCACCAAAGTCTTGTATCATTTCCAACACGTTTTCTCTATGCTGGAGAAGTGCAGTTTGGTGGCTTGGCTGTTACCAGAGGAAATCAAGTTGCTGCAAAACCAGTGATTGTGATGGTGATGAGGATGGAAATCAGGACTGAGCTTAAAGGCTCAGAAAGGAGACTGGGCAGTAGACCTAAGAGAGGCTTCCAGGCACTTGAAGGCATCGGGATGCCCAGTGCAGGGAATGGGTTTCACTTCCTTGCCAGCCCAAGGTGGGGAGGATCAGCTCTTTCTTCCAGCCCACCAAGGGAAACAGGTCCTGTCCTTCCCCAGGTGAAAACTGCTGGTGATGAGCTGCCTCTTCCCTTTGCAGAGTGCCCTTCCTGGAGCCCAGAAATGGTGAGACACAAGGAGCGAGGTGGGCAGAGGGAGCACCCAGCCATGGACACAGAGGGTGAGCCTGGGGAAAGGAGCCTGGCAAAAGAGCCAAGAGACTGTCATGACACTGCGCCTTCCTCTGTGCTAATTGCACGCCTGGGACCAAATTTAGACTGGTGTAACTCTGCTGAAGCCACCAGGGATTAATTTGGCCTCTGGTGGCTCCATTGTTTTAGCTAAATGAGTCAGAAGATGCAGACTATTCTTATCTGCGCACAGTGGGGCGGTGACAGCAATGGCTCTGCGAGGCAGACCCCAAAAGCAGCGTGCCTGGACCCGGGATTGGGGCTACCACGACCCAAACGGGGCTGCAAGAGGAAATGCTTTGACACTTGGGTTATAGATGGAGGCAGCTCGGCGCTCGCCCCGCTGCGGTGGAGGGGAAGGGGCTGCCGGGTTCCCCGGGCGCTCGGTGGGGCCGCTTGGAGTTCCGCAATTCTTCAGCCACCGGAGAGGGAAGCTGTGGCTCCTGAAGGGGCACGTGGTGGCGAAGGGGACTTCACGCCGCTTCCCGGCCCGGTGAGAAAGGGAGCTCAGGCTGGAGGCATCCGAAAAGCACCGGCTGCATCCCTGAGCTTGCCTGCGCCTCTGCCGGCGGCTGGGTGTGGGGAAGGAGGGATGGGACGGGATGGGATGGAGCTGCAGGAGGTGTCTCGGGCAGAGGCTGTGGTGGTTGGCCCAAGGCAGCTGGGTTGGTGTTGGGAATTCCCCCAGACTTGTGGGAAATTCAGGATGAGGTGGGAAACTGTGGTTTTCCCAGCCCCGGTTAGCTGCAAGCTGTTTCCAAGCAGAGAGGTGTTTGCTGGATGGGCTTTGGGAGCCGTATGCCTTGGTCAGCCGCATCCAGCCTGGTGACAGGAGGTTTTGGAGGGGAAATAGAGCAGACAATGGAGACCAAACTGTTGTCCCCCTCCGCATGCCTGCTGCTGTACCCAGCTCCCCTGTTCATGCTGTCCCCACTGCACAGACACAAGACTTGGGTCTCTAAGGTTGTCAGCCTGGCACCTCTCACCACTGCACTGAGTAGAGGCCGATCTTCTGAGGATGGAGATCACAATAGGTGGGAAGGGAGGGGAGAGCCGACCTCGAGCCTCGCTGCTCCCAGCACTCCTGCACCTCCGCGTTCCCAGCGTCCGGGCCTGGATAATGAGCAGAGCCACAGCAGCTATTCAGGAGGCTCTGACCCTGGCTAGGTAACTACATAATGAGCCTGTTTGAATTGCTCCGGTCCCTGCCAAAGGGGTGGGATCGGGGGATGCTTTTGTTTGCAATAATGAACCTGTAATTATGCCGCATTTCTTGGTTTTAGCCACATTTTTTGTGTGTGTGTTGTTCTCTTTGTATTGACAGATTTATGGCCAGGACACTCGGCTGCACCACCAGCCCTATGTGCTCTGTGGAGACTGACTGTCGTCTGGGAAGGTGTGGGGAGAGGGGGACGAGGGGGGTCTTTGCACTGCCTCAGCCCCTTAAACGCATTAAGATGAATACAAAGGCAGAGGTGCTGCCTCCCAAAAGCCACTGCTTTCAGCAAGGCAGAAAAAGTGTTTTGAGCTCCAGGTGAATTAAAAGAAGGGGGGAACGATTAAACTGCAGAAATAAATAAACAGCACACAGCAGATTTCAGCTCCGAGGCGCTCCATAAAATCACACTTTGAAATGCAGGGATTAAGCAGGGTAGGTGACAAGGTAACTTTGTTAACAGGCTAATCTCTCGCCTGAACAGAGACAGGGGATTTACATGTGGCTGCACAAAACTGCTTTATGGTCTCTTTTTGCAGCTGGAGACGGTAGGAAGGGGCAGGATGAGATGGGACAGGGCTGAGTGCTTTACAGCCATTTGTGAGATGGGTTTAAACTGCCTTTCCTCTCTTTTCTGACCATTTTTCGTTTAGGTTTGGGGGGTTTTAACACAGGGAAATGTGTCGCCCATCATCAGACGTTTCCACACAGCTCAGGTAGGGGATGATGAAGACGTTACAGGGTGATGAGTATTGGGTAAAGGCATTCGTGGTGCCATTTCTTCCCAGTTAGATGTGTTTGCTTTCTTATAACAAGCCAGCCAGCAGAATGGGCTGCTCAGAATGTTATGTCAGGACTTCTTTGCCCTGAGTCTTCTCCCGAATTCAGCACTTCCTCCCCAAGGGGTGTCTGAAAGCTAACCCCAGGTTACTTCTTTCAAATGGCTCCTCTGTTTCAGCAGCAAACAGTGGGCTGACCAGGGTCTCTGGGTTTAAATGGAGCTGGTGAAAGTCTTTACCACACTTCAGTTGTTGCAGCTGGGTTTCTAGGTATTTGTGCCAGCTGCAGGGAGAGAGACTGATCCTGGAAGGAGGCTCGGTGTCAGGTCCTTGTCCCATTTATAGATCCAAGTGCTGTACAGTTCCTGGATGAGATTTCAGCTCTTCCAGGTGGGTGAAGGTGATCTCATCTATGAGGGCAGGGGAATAGAGGTCCTGGTGAGGAAGGCTCTGCCCCTGGGTCAGGGGAAGGTTGCTTTTCCCTGTGCTGGGATGGCTGGGTGTCAGGAGGAATGGATGGTTTCGTGCACAAGGGCTGTGAGTCTCAGCCGAGTACGACTGTTTCATAGAATCCCAGACTGGTCAGGGTTGGAAGGACCTTAAAGCTCATTCAGCATTACATTGAGACCCCTCAGCAGCAATAACCAGAGCACACCCTCCACACAGCCTGGGGGGGGACAGCAGAACTTGTCCCCTTGCTGCTGCCCAAGGGCTGGAGCTTGCACAAGGCCACAGGAATTGCCTTGTGCCGGGTCCCAGCAGGGCTCATAGGAGATGCGCTGCTGACCGTGAGCACGCCGAGCGCCTTCCCAAGCATGGATGGAGCAGAAAGGATGAATTGCCCACTGTAAAAATCAGACATAGGCGCAGCTCTGAAGTTTATCCCCCATTTGGGCCCTAAACCATATCCAAAGTGAGCCTCAGATGCTTACTCTGTGCAGGAATCTGACCAATTGTTTCCCTTCTCTCTTGTCCTTATACCTTAAATCATTTTGACCTTTAATGGGCCCTAATTTGCCCACAGCCGCCCCGGGACCCTTCCACACATTTGCTTGTAATTGGGTCCCCTTTGTTATTTTTGCAGAGAGCCACCGCTGGTTGTTTCTGTTTGAAAACCTTGTGGGTGTCATTGAGAGCAGAGCCGCTTTTGAATGAGCCCTGCTGGGGGCCAGGAGAGGCCTGTGAGGAGCCAGCAGAGAGACAGCGTTATCTAAATGCAATTAGCATATCACTGTGAAAACCAGAAACCAGCCCCAGCTTAAGCAAACATCACACGCCCCTGGCTGGAGGGTGCGGGATGCTTTGCTGGGCTTGAATGCCATGGACGAGGTTTCCCTGCCATCCTACGCTTCACCCAGCAAAGCAGTGAATGTTTCTCTGCCTCCTGCTCACCACAGCTGGGGATGGAGCTTGATGATGGGTTTTCCTTAGTGGTTTTATGTAAGTTCACCCTGTTTCAGGGTGGTGGTTTGCAAGAGACGGCTCTGGTACAGCCGCAGGGCACTGCAGGAATAGGGAAGTCCTGATGAGGAGCAGCAACAGCAGCGAGCTCTGTTAGCAGGCACTGCCCAAGCGAATCCCTGTGTGCACTGTTAATCTGGCTGTGGCCACAGTTTGCCCCCAGCCCCACTCATAATGTCATCAAGATGTTAACTGTCCAAAGTGAAGCTAGACCAGCAAGGGGATAATGCCAGAGCCAGATAGCATCTGCGCTGCCTCCTGCGCTAATGGACACTTGTTCTGTAACCGAGTCCCAGCTCAGCCCTGCAGCAGGAGACCTCGCTTGGATACTCGCTCCGTGCAGACCTTAAAATCGAGTTAAATTACAGTGCTGTCAAGCCTCTGACCACAGATTGTTGCATCCATGGTCCTCTTGTCACCAGCTGAGGTTGAAGCTGGTGCCCAAGCATCTGGGAGCTGCAGAGTGTTCCGTGAAGTCATTTTAGTACCAGATCCCAAACAAATTTACTTTCTGTGGCTTAAAGCATTCGTGCAGCAGCACCCACAGACTGCAGCCACCTTGGCTTACGTTAGCAAACCGCATCTTCTATGGAAAACCAAGGGAGTTGAGGCTGGTGAAAGCTAAGGCTGGATTTCTGCCTTGCAGAGGGGAGTTTTGTGTCAGGTTACTCTTCCCACATGTGGCCCCCATAAGGAAGGGTGCTGTTGTAGCCAGGCTGATGCTAGCAGAGGATGGAGGAGGACATGGTGCTCCGCAGAGGTACCAGGTATGGTGATGCCTCCTCGCCCTCGGGATCATGTGCTGGGACAGGCACAGCAAGATGGTGGTTGCAATGTGGAAGGCGCATGTTTGGAAGGAAGACAGAGCCCTGCCCAGCCAGCATGGCTGTTAAATCATAGCCAAAGCCAGCAGAGATGGGCCTTCAGAAACAGGCACTGCTCACAAGTCCTCCACTGCCCACTTGGAAGTTCAGAATTGGCACTTCGCTTCTTGATCTGCGGGCCTGGAAGTTGTAGTTTATAATGGCCAAGGCATCTAATTAGGGTTGAAGGTGGATAGAATTTAAGTCAGTAAAATGAGTCTTAATAGCAAGACTCCTAGTTGTGTAAAGCCCTCTTCTAAAGGCAGCATGGAGCCAACAGGCCGGGGGGTGAGGATTGGGGTGCCCACAATGCACTCAGCCACAGCTGTGTCCTCCTTTGGAGGACAGGCTGGGTACAGCCCCACCGGATCGGGGCTGCACAACTGGAGGTGGGAAGCACTTTTATAGTCATCTTCAGAGTCTGCGTCTCCCTTCTGACTTCAGTGAACATTTTTCCCTGGTTTCCCGATGTTTCTGTCCAGCTCGCTCAGGATCCGAGCACTTTGTGCTGGTGAAGTTCCTTCAGCTGTGGGCTGTTGCTGGGGTCAGCGGTGGGTCCCTGCTGTACAGCTCTGACCGGGACAGTGCCCGAAGCATTTAGGATCAGGGCCAGCCCTGGCAGCCTCCAGTCCCTGTAAGTCTGTTTAGACACTGGATCCTTCCCCTGGAGCTCAGAGGGGCCAGGATTCTTGCATATGTAAATGCTTGCAAAGTCAGGCGCTGTTTGTATTGCCCGCTCCCTAATTTAAGTTTCACTTTAAACTTCTGATGCCCAGTTCTTTTTGATCTTTTTAATCCATCCATCATTTGAAGGAAATGTTTTTATTCAGTTATTTTGCTTTTTAAGCACATGTCTGGAAGGTTCCTCCTGAACTCAGCACATTGCTTCAGTAGGTACAAAGTCTGGGTGCAGTGGTTTGAGTTGGGGTCTCTGGGTTTCAGCAGTGATGAAGGTGCATGAGAAATGGACTGTACAAAGCCTCATCAACCCATTGCCATTCCTGATGCTCTTTCATCCCAGTTGTTGCTTTCTCATGTCTCTTGATGCTGGATCAGAAAGCTGGTCATCTGTCCTGCTTTAGAGCAAGACGAGCGCGACAGGGCATGGCTGCATGCACCAGCTCCTCTTACAAGCTCAGTGCCTTTCTGGAGGCTTGGACAGAGCCAAAGCATCACCTGGCAGAGATGCCATGGAAGCCCTTTCACAGCACCACCTGGGACAGAGCAGGGGGTGCGTGGAGCAGCTGTGGGAGCTGATCTCCGGGGCTGTCAGTTCAGCACTAGAAAATTCCACTTCCAACAATTCTCATGCTTCGTGAACGCAAAATAGCCCAAATGTTCCTCAAGGATGGAGCCATTTTTCCGAAATGCTCAGTAGCAAATCTGGGGAAACAGGAGGCTCTCCAGCTGGGAATGAAAGCCGGGTGGCTGTTCTGGAGTGACCAGGGAGGCTTCTGAAGCCACCATCCCCTTCACCACCACTGCTGCTGGAGGGAAAGCCTTGCCCCCGCCGCTGCCTCCTGCTCCTGCTGCCACATAAAGAGGACAGGCTCTCCTTTCTCAGCCCATTCTGCTCACACAATGGGAGAGGGGGATCAGCGCCAAAATTACAAGTGTGAGCCCTTAATACCTCAGGTTGAACAATGGGCTTCAGAGGCGTCTGCCTTGTCGAGGAGCAGCACAGCTAGTTCTGACTACCCAGTGCCATGGAAAAAAACCTCATTGTCCTGGCAAAATGCTCCCCAGAATGAAAACACCCTCCTCCTCCTTTCTTCAGCTTCCTAATGGGAAGCAAAAGAACAAACCAGGCCCACAATTAAACAAACATGTCACTAACCGAGCAGAGCTCAAGTGTAACAGATGTTGTTGCAGTTGGACCAGGCTGGAGGCTGGGAGCGAGCTGTGCTGGCTGGCTGCAGCTCCTGGGATGCTGATGCTGCTGCAAGGGTTCCTTCGCCACAACACAGCCTTCTCCCTCCACCAGCTTTTATCCCTTGTTCTTCAGTGTGCCTTTTCTTTGCTCTCCTCTTCAGTACCTCCCTTCTGCTCATCCCAGCCAGACACCTCACTTCATCCAATGTCTCCATCACTTCATCATTTTCACTTTTTAACACTCAGACTCACAGGTTTTGTTTTGGAGAAGCTCAAGAGAAGGGGCAGAGCCGCTTCAATTCACTTTTTAGACCATTCCAGTATAGGAGAATCAATTATTTCTCTCTATTTCTTTTTTCTTGCTGAGATGTGGAAGAAGCAGGAGGACCCCTGAAATCTTTGCACAGCTGTCTCAGAACAAGAACGAACCAGCCCAAAGGCCTCAGAACCACAGCTCCCCAGCACAACCTGGGACTGGAGCATCCCCCAGCCCCAGTGGGATGGAGCAGGTAAGCAGCTCAGAGCACAGCCTCGCTTGGTTTACCTGTTTCTTAGGTGGGATGGGCTGGATACCCCAGGGCACTGGTAGTGTTAAGGCAACACCACCTCCCAGTGCTCTGCTTTGGTGTGGGGCTGGTATGGATCAGGTCTGCCAGTGCACCACAGCTGTGGTCAGAGCAAGAGCCATAGATAGCTCCAGCCGGAGCTCGCTAGTGCAGCACTGAGTGACATCTCATGTGCCACAGTTGTGGGCAAACACCAGGGAGCCCTTAGCTGGTGTCAAACCCCCATCAAGTTCCAAATGAAAGCCCGGTCCGGTTTCACTTATCAGCTAAGATTTTGGAGTTTTGTGCTTCTGAGCTACTTATACTGAGGCGAGCCACCTCAGATGGAAAATGTGATTGGGGTGTTGGGTTTTACTTCCTTTTTCACAGCTGACACACGCAGTGCATGCGCATACGTGACTGCACATTTGATGAATGCAGCAGCAGCTTTACAAGGTTGGCTCCATTAAAAGAGCTGATGATGAGAAGAGCTCTAATGACTGGGAATTACCATCCAGAAGTGGATGTGAAATTACCAGACTTCAAGAAACTCAGGAGAAATCCTGTCCTATAAAACACTGGTGCTTTTGTTCGAAACATGCATCTCTTCTCACTGCCCTTCATTCTTCACCCCTCCTCCTCCTTTCTCTCATTGGAAACTCAGATTTACTCTGTTCCATCCACAGCATCTTTTATTTTCGCAGCTTGACAGTGCAGACTTTATGTCTAAGACCTAGGGAGACCCTCTTTGTTGCAGTGACATACCTGTGCTGTGGCTGCCCAGGAGCCTGTAGCCTCCCACTGGCTCCAGGGCTTGCTGTGTCCTGCTCAGGATGCTGAGCAGCAGAAAGAAAGTCAGTCTTGGTTGGGTTAGTTTTGTGTCTGCTCAACATGTTGAGGCAGTTCTGTTACAGGGTCAAGTGAGAAAGGGAGTGGAAAAGAGGGAGACCATGTAGGACAGGAGAGCTGGAATGCTGCAGAGCCACTGCCTCCATCCCCATTTTTTTAATGCTGGTACATTATATCCCTTGTATGGATGTTTGTCCTGGTTCTTGCTCAAGGCATTGACCTGAACATGCTCTTTAACAGCAGTTCTCCACTTAGTCCTATCCCAGTGCAGACCTATGTGGCTTCTCCATTTTAAAGCCCATTTGATTCGGGTGTTTCGATGGAGCTGGGGAAGCGCTGACACAAACAGTTGACACCACAAATAGTTCTGCTGGCAGATCAGAGGAGGTGGCAACCTCAGGCTGGGAGCCACAGAAAGCAGCTGTGGACAGAGGCAGACCCCTCTGCATGGGGCTCAGCTGCAGCTCAAACAGGATGCACAGCCCAGGGTTAGTGTTGCAGCAGGTCAGGGGAAGGGGCAGGGTTGAATCAGTGCAGAGCAAATAAAATCTGTTCTGATGCCTGCTCATAAACCAAAGGGAACTTTCTTGCTGAGATTTGACTAATCCTCCACCATTCTGTTACTTCTGTTGTCAATCTAGTGCCTGGTTTAGTTCCCATCCCAGACAAAACGCTGGGATACCGCAAGTGGCTGTTGGTGTCCGTAGCTCGTCAGTTCAGGTAGGAAAAGAAGTGGGGACCCATGAATTATCCACCTGGTTTCTCAGTGTGGCTGTACAGTATGAGTGCCTCAGCCTCTCTTAGAGCAGGTACTGCACCAGCAACAGCAGCATTTCTGACTGTGATTTACTGTGATTTGGCTGCAACAGCTCAGATCCTTTGAGCTCTTGAGAGGTGAAACCTCTGTGGTCTCCAGGCCCAACTGAGCTTTTGTCAGAAAGAGAAGGTAGAGCAGAGGGGAAACGCCCTGTGTGACACAGAGTGAGGAATGAAGGCAGGACTGAGCAAGACTAAAAGATGTGACAGCAATTCCCGACCCTTGTAACAGCCCTCAGGAGAGCTGCTGCAAACTGGAATAGTCTGTGACAGCCCTGAGGGAGCAGGGCTAGAGCAAGGGAGGTATCAGCCAGCTTTGTCCTCCTCACAGGGCTGAAGCTCAGCATGACTTGGAAAGCAAAGGCTCTGAGTTTTTTTGCTCTGGGAATTGGGGATCTGTGGATGCCAGCTGCTTAGGGCTCTTCTGGCAGTAAGTGCAAAGTAGGAGCATTGCATAGCCCTGTTATCTGTTCCCTTTTCATCCAGTGATCACTTTTTCTTCAGACAAGGGGAATGGCTTTAACCTGTCAGAGGGGAGATGAGCTCTTGGGCAGAAGCTCTGCCCTGTGAGGGTGCTGAGCGCTGGCACAGGGTGCCCAGAGAAGCTGTGGCTGCCCCATCCCTGGCAGTGCTCAAGGCCAGGTTGGACACAGGAGCTTGGAGCAACTGCTCTATGGAAGGGGTCCCTGCCCGTGGCAGGGGTTGGAACTGGATGGGCTTTAAGGTCCCTTCCAGCACAAACTGTGATTCTATGATTCTATGATCTCTCTTCTGCCCCTTACAGAAGGATGGAGCCCTCACCTTTGCAGAGCACTGACGATGTGACACCATGCTCATGTAGGACTGGAAGAGCTTTACTCATTCCAGTGCCACCGGGGGAATACCTGCCCTTTGCTGCAGCCAGAGCAACTCTGGAGCAGCCCTTAACCCTCAGGCCACTGATGACAGGATGCCTGACATCCCTGTATGCCTGCAAGCACGCAGGCAGATCTCCCTGATGCAAAGCCCCTTTGGCCATGTGCTGCTATGGGAGGCAGCCTCCCTGCTCTTTGCATTTCAATCGCATGCATCTACATCCAATCATCCGGGAATCTTATCACAGCTCATATAAGTCCCTTTTGCTCCATAATTACAGGGGCCATACTAAGAGGGTCCTTAAGCTGTTTGTGTGTCAGGTGATCAGGATGTGGCCTAAGGTATTAAAACTTCCAGCAATAAAGGGGACACCATCATCGTTAGCTAACCCCTTCAGGGGCCGGTATGTGGCAGGCTCTGGAATGCACCACTTCTCTTCTCTTGCTTGATATAATTACGTTCAGTGTTATTTAAAGCTCTGACTAATCACATGGCAATGGCCAGGTTTATAATGCAACAGTGTGTAGCCTGGAGCAAATTCTGGCGTAATTACGCTGTATAAATTCCCCCATTAGAAATGACACTGCGTTGGCATTGTGTACAAAGCAGCCATGGTCCAGTCAACTGCCTCTGTGAAAATCTGTCTGACAATTGTTTACCCTGTTGGTATCTTATTGACACTTCCCACAATGATGACACTGTTACATGACAGCGAATGGGAGCCAAAGGCAGAGCAAGTTTCCTCTCATTTGCTTCAAGTGTGGTCGTTTCCTCGCCTGGTTTTCTCCAGTTGAGGGCTTGTTTGGTTCTGATGGCTCTAAAACAGAAAGAGAAGCATACGGTTATGGGACATCACAAAAGCCCATCGAAATCATGGTTGGGGTTGCATCATTTGTCCCAAGGAGCGATTACTCCCCACGGCCCTGTCTCTTCCCTGCAGTGTGATTATGGGCTGGTTTAGGATTCATTCCGACCTGGCGTTGCCTTGCACCATGGCAGGATGAGCAGGAGCCAAGCTGCTGTCCTGCTGCTTTTGACCCATGTGGCAGGGCACCCGGATGGACTAACTTGTCGGAGCCTGGCTGCTTGTGCTGCAGAAAGCCACTGTGTCCTGCTGCAGTGTCAGGATTGGGGCACCTTCGAATGGCCTGGAGAGGGGGAGGCTGCCCTCTTGGCTGGAAGGAGGATGACACTCTCAGGGCTGTGGCCAACACTATCTGGGCAAAGGAAACCAAACTCATTTCCAGTTTTAGAGCACTGATCCCGTGCAGGACAAGGAAGGATTTTGTCCTTTTTGGTCATTATCTTATTTAGTGAAATACTCAGTAATCTGGAGAAATTCAGTGAACGCAATGAATATTGGTTATGAAAGCAAAAACTTGTACAGTGCTTCAAAGGCAGTTTTATCACCTCCCTGAGGAAGGCTCAGGAGGAACTCACTGAAAATGTATCTTGAACAACAGGCTTGCTCACAACAGAATAGCAACAGTGATGTGGTTCAGAGAACGGGATAAGGGAGCACGATTCCAGTCTCCCTCTAGCCTGGGAGACCTGAGATCATTTGAAGTCTGAGGACGGGATCTGAAGCCTTCCCAGATCTTCAATTTCAAGCTGGCTCAGGGGACCAGAGGCCTCCAATGCGGATAAAAGTGAGAGAAATAGATGCGGAATCCCAAAAGACTGAGTTTCTTCATTTCCCTGTGGAATAAACTGTTCTTTAAAGGAGGTATTGTCATGTCCATTTGGGCATCTTAAGGGCTTTGTGCAGTACAAGTACCATTGGCAGCATTTGTCTGCTGCACTCATTGACCTCCACTAAACCTGGAGCAATAACCCATGTCTTCTGTGTGTTTGTTTTCAGTGCCTGCAGGGAAGCTGGGACCTGGCTGCTCCACACAGACTCCTTCCTAAGCAGTAAGTAATGCCCCTAAGTTAGAGGTTTTCCTGATGGTATTCAGAGGCTAAGATGCTGCTGCATGTATGGGAACAGTGCTGTGGTCCCCTGCTTCTGTTCCCAAATCTCAGCATCCCCACACTGAGCTGGGTCCCTATGGGAATACAGTGCTTTTCCCCAGTGCCACCAGCGGTACTGTAGGACCCGAGCAGCCCATTCTCTGCTAGCACTGCTGTTCCCTATGGCAAACCAAAGTGTGGCTAAAGGAGTATTTAGATACCCTGGGCTGCCAATTGAGAACTTTCCTAAAACCAGCAGTGAAATTTGCTTCTAATTCCTTTTTAGGAAAAGCAGGCGGTAGTATTAAGTCCCATTTTCTAGGCATTAAAAGTTTACAACCCACACCATTAAAAGCAGCATTCTATGTCCAATTTGATGTTTGGTCTTCAGGAAGAAAAGAGAGGGTTCCCTGTTTGTTCTACAAAACAGGAAAGTGGCTGCTTTCTATATTGTAAATATGCATTAGAAAGCTCTTATAGGCTCGTGCTGGGGATTTGATGTTTTTAACTGACTACATTCCTTACATTTTTGTCTAACTGCCAAGAAAGCGAAATAAAATGGCTTTTTTAGTGTTTCCTCTAAGAATAGCCCCGCTTCTTTGTAAATATAGCAAAGGAATTGTTGATAATAATTCTTTGGGAGAATAACTGGTGTTATTGATGTTGAAAGTAGAAAGATTGCTGTTTCTGTCTCAGAAATGCAGCTAACCAAGTGAGCCTGAGCATTCCTTGGGCAGCTCCTGAGATGGGGCTGGGTTTGTTCCCGTGCCAGGAGGTGGAGAACCCGAGAAGACTGGCACCGGAGCCCACGGTTAGGAAAAACAGAGAAGGTTTGCATTTTCTTTCAGAACACAAACCTGACCTTTTTCCCTCCTTGCTCCCATTTCCCACTTTGCAGATGGCTCTGCCCTCTGCCAGCTCACCCTGAGACGCTGGGGGTTAATCTACCCAGGCTGCACAGTCAAACATGCACAATTAACACTTGGTGAAGCAAATCTGCACAATTAACTGGATGAAGTCCTGTCCTCCTGCAATACCAGAGGCAAAGGCTGTCATTCTTGTCTAGAAGTTGATGAGTTGAGCTGAGTTTTAGACTACAGGCCCCTGGCTACCGCTGGTTTGACACCCATCATACACCAAGCTCTTAGTTAGATGTGTTCTGTTCATGCCATACGATAAAGTAGCGGTAAAACCAGGATTGCAGCGTGAGAATTTGAAGCAAGCTGTGCCACGCTCTGGCTGCTGAGCATCGCAAGGCAACCTCTCACAAAGCTTCCCTGTCATTAACCAGACCTTCAGTTGAGCCTGCAGAGATTTGGTGCTCGTTCCAATGGGCCTCGCCAGGGCTGGTAGCCCTCCTTAGGGTTAGCTCAAAACAGAGGCTCGGTGGGGCCGGGCTGTGGGTTCGCTGCCCAGGTGCTGTTTGTGCTGACTCTGTCTCCTCCTGGTTTCCCCAGTGGCTGGGAAAGATGGTAAAGGGCTGTTCCCACCTCACCTTTGCCAGCGCCACACAGTAGTTTATAGACCTCTCTTATATTCTCTCACTTTACTTCCTAGATTGAAGAGAACCAGTCTCTATTTACTTATTCCCCATAGAGATACAGCAGGTAAAAATAGGATCATTTGGAGTAAAAAGGTAACCAGTCATTCCTGCTGTCGCTCTTTCCTCTATTGTCAGCCTGGTTACGTGGTCTCCTTAGCAAGATTTACACCATCCCAGGTGGCATTTGAGGCCAAATGCCAAGCAACTTGGCATCTTTAGAGCCAAAGGGATCGTTCTGTGTTTCACCCTCAAGCCTGTGCTTGTGCCACAGCTTTGATGATATTCTCTACCCAAAGCTGTGATATTTAGAATGACACCAGAATGCATAGAGCCTGTAAGGGAGAGGCTCCTCATCATCTCTAGAGTGACTTGTGAATGTGAGGTGAAGAAGGGTGGAAGGCAGAGATTTAAGAGGCAGAGAATTGTCAGGGTGTAAGAAATCAAAACAGCCCCCAGTGGTCCCTATATCTATCAATTGAAGCCAAACCCAAACCCCACCAACACCCCAGACCAGTTTGGTTTTATCAAGATTGAGAGATGCCACATAATCTGACTACCACATTAATGAGCTTGTCTGTGGTTCAGGAAATTCATATCCTTCACCTTTCATTTCCAGCATGCATCTGGGCTGGTGGCTGTTCTGCTTGTATTCCTACAGCTCATGTTGGGACTGCCAGTTCAAATTTGGGCTGCATCTGAAGCAGGTAGGACATTGTTCAGGCCCAAATAGCAGCTGACTTACCAGGCTCACAGCACTTCAATCCTGAATGGGGTCGAAAGTGTGAACATTGCCTGTCCTATGAGATCTCTGTCATTCAAAGCCAAATCCACTCACTAAACTTGATTTGTCTATTCCTTTTACTGCTCTTTGGAGAAGTCTGACCACCGTGATAAAAGGATACTGTGGAGTGCAATGAGACAGGAATAAGTGAAATATTGCAGATGTGTTCATATTTGGGATAGGGAGATAACCCAATGGGAAAAGTAGCCTGGGATCCAAACCACTGTGATTTCTAGTAACTGCAGAATTGAGCTGTAACGGGCTGCAGAGCATCTGTGTGTTGGTCTGCCCATGAGAGACACAGCTTCCTTTAAGCTGCCTGGACCACAGGCTCCAAAAGGTCCTGTACTAACCATATGATAACATAACCGTTGCCTCCCCGACACCCTCCGTGTGCCTAAGCAAGGGGGGTGTGCGTGAGGGCTGAGTTCCCAGAGCGGGTGCTGGGAGCGCAGTGTGAGAGCGTGCGATGCTGTGCAGAAAGGCGGCTTAAGGTCAGCCTCAGCTCTAAAGCTTCCTTAGAATCCCAAATCCTCTTTTTATAAGAGTTTCACTCAAATACAAACAATTAAAGAATTTCATCTTCTCCTCCTATGGTGGGAAAGCCTGGATGCTCCTCTGGTCTCTAAACTTTATTAAATAGCTCAGAGCCTTCCCTCGATGCGGGTCCTGCTTGGCTTCAGACATCCCGGATCTTTGTGCTCGATGCAAATAAATTGGTCACTGATGCCAGTTGGCAGCAAAGAAGGGAGCTGTGAGCCTCATGTCTGCTGATAGGGTTGGAGTCGTTTGCCAAGGACCCCCATCAACGGCAGCAGCTTTTCAGCTGCTGCTGCACATCTCCACTCTCCCCCTCCCTTTATGCTTCCCCTCCTAGGGACAACACCTATGCCAGCTTCTGAGCTCAAGCACTCTATGTTCTGACACCTACCTGGGGCACAGGGAGACGTTTTTTGTTGTTTGATGTTGGAATTTGCTCCATTAATAGCAGTGGTCTGATGGAACGGGCAGAAACTCTCCCCCTGGACTGCTTGCTCTGGAAGCTCTCTCATCACCAGGGCTTTGTCAGAGCGTGCAGTATGCTAACATCCTGCCAGCTCACCTTTTGCTAAGCATTAGTCCTACCAGTGCAAATAAGGTGTCTGCCACATGTTTGCTGGTTTCTCCCTGGTGCACTGAGGCAAAGCAGCCCTTCCTTGTCAGTCAGTGACCAAAACTGTTGATTCTGGAACGACTGACTGTGCTGGCTGTAAAGGATGCCAAAACCCCTTGAAAGCTGGGAGGCAAAGGTGTTTTCTTTTTAAATGAATTTAGCTGTAGAAGGAATTTCCCTGAGAGCTTGTTTGGTATCTGGAATAGAAATGGCTTTCCTTCTCCATCTCCACCTACTCAACCCTCAGAGCCACATCCAGAGAGCCTTTGGACACATTTCTCCTCTCCACATTCCCCGCTTTGGAGCTCCTCTGTTTATTTCTAGACAGCTGAGGGATGTTCCAGGTGAGTCCAACTGGAATTAGCTTGCTGGTTCAGTGTAATGGACGTAGTGCAGCCTAGGGAGGGTTTATCAGTTGCAGAGCACGTTTTCTGTTGTGTCAGACAGTTCTGGCGGGGCTGAGCTGGAGGAAGTTTGGCCCAGTTTGGTTAAACTGCCTGTTCAAATCACAGCCGGTTCCTGAGGTGCTTGTCAAAGCCCAGGTCTGGTACGTCCCTCTTGACCTAAGTGCTCTCTGGTTTCCTGGGAGCCACCCCTGCTCAGTTTAGCAGCTTCCCCCTTTCCCTCCCCATCAGCAGGCCAAGGGGGATTTCTGGCCACCTCCAGGCCCCAGGGTCACCCCCATACCTTCTGCCCCCCTGCTTCCCTTGCCAAACAGAGCTGTGCAGAAGGAAAGCACATCCAAGGACTGTGTATGCCCAAAGCAGCGTGGATCCATCATACAGCTGAATGCTGCCCTGTGTGATCGAGGCAGCACCTGCAAGGCAAAAGCCGTTTTGCAGACACATAGGAGAGCAGCCCCATGGTAAGAGTGGCTTTTAGCAAACAAGTCTGAAGGAGAGGAGTGGTAAACCCAGCTCGACCTGTACCCAAAGGCCCAGGTAACACCTGGTGGCACTGATAAAGCTGTGAGCCTTATGCTCCTTTGCTCCCATGGGAAACAGGACCTCTACCAGCATCCGTGAATAAATATCCCCCTGTGTCTTTGCACACTTAAATACCTTTGCAAACCTGGCTCCTTGCCTGTTTCCCACACTGGGCTGCTGCTGCTTTACTTGTGCGCAGGAGCAAGGAGCTCAGCTGTAATTTGGGGTTGTGTTGTGCTAAGGGCTCTACAGGCACAGAACAAAAGACCTCTGACTGCTTCCCAGCATCCAGCTCTTGTTTTAAAAACAACCCTCCCCGTTTCTCTGGTTTTTTACTTTTATTCATTGTTTTCTTGCTTCCTTTATATTCCTGGTGCCTTCAAGCTAGAATACCTTTGCTGGGCTCCTGAGGGAGCCAGGCCAAGCCACATGGAAAGGGCTTTTTACCTGTGTCCTGCTTCAGAGGTAAGAGCTGTTGGAGTGAAGCTGCAAGGGTTGAAATGAAGGGTGTTGGAGGTAACGCTGCACAGCAAACTTAGTGCTCCGAGGTTCCCACTGGGATTAGGGAACATGAGCACTGCTGGGGGGAAAAATGCACAAGTTTAGACCAAGGAGAACTGAGCAGATGCAAACATGTGACATGCAACTGAAAAGCTGAGCTCCAAGAGAGACAAATGTACTCCAGCTGCAGCTGATGGGTTCTGCTCCTCCTCTGCCCGGGCTGTTCATTGACAGCAATGACCAACATGGGATTTCCTCCAGGGTTGTGTCAAGGAGCTTCGTTGCTTAAGTGTTGACCCTTAACTAGGTAAAAGTCACTGTCTTACAACCACTCACCCTTGGGTTCCAGCTCTGAGTGACGGTCTGCATCCATCCACGACTCATATAAATCTCAGCCACCATATTTTAAGGGGAAAGTTCTTGAGCTGGTGTTTCTGGTGCAATCCCAATGGGAGAGGTGTGATTTCTGGGTGCTTTGCTGCCTTCCAGATTCATTTGGGGGCTCTACAGTTCATGGCAGCTGCTTCTTTGATTATTTTACATTAAGGACCAACTTCCAGTAACATCAGTGGGAGCAGGATTTTAGCTCTAAAGCTATTATTAACTAATGCAGCACAACAATGCCTGGCTTTGGTTCTGTTTTGTTTTCTCCCAGGGTCGGAACGTGTGTGTATCCCATTAACTCTGTCCTCGCTGCTCTCAAGATGTTCCGCCCAAATGATTTTATATTTTGGGTAAGAAAATCTCTTTTACAAGGCAGTTTTATGGGAGCTGACAAAATGCCTCGTAAATAACCCAGCAGGAAATATGGGGTAAATAAAATTTTTACAGCTTTATCATAAACCTGAGAAGTCTTTGGTTCCTTTTCGAATGGAATGAGCAAGGTATTTCATTAAAGGAAAAGACATGCTCTCTAAAGCCCAACAATTATAGGCACAATGCCTTTTTAACCTGCAATTCAGTCAAACAGGTTTGGTGGCAGTGCAAAATGTTAAGGCCCCGTTTTGACACTTTGGGTCATGCTCCCCACAGATCAATTTGTGCTGTAGGTTCCCTGTGCAGCAGAGCTGGAGAATTGGTGTGTGCTTGACCTGCCCCCAAAGCGCCCAGGACCTCTAAGGGACCACGTATCTGGGGACATGCTTAGGGCAGGCTGAGGCTTTCTGCTGCCTTTGTGCATCTCCTGGTACAGGGGGGCTGTGGCTGGGCCCCTGAGGGCAAAGGCAGTACAAACAAATATGGTCCTCAGGTCCTCAGCACAAGCCTGAAATGTGATGATTTGGTCAAAGACCAAGAGTCTGAAATAGAAACGTTTGGAACAAGCCTCAGTCCTTGAACTTTGCGTGAAGGGGGAATTCAGCTCTCAGCAGGAGGATCTTTGACGTGTGATATTTTGGTGCTGTGGGAAGGAGGGAGGGGGGTGTCACTTTAAAGTCCTTGCACTTGTAAAAATTCATATTGACATCCATGACTATTTTCTACTTGCAGTGAAACTGAAATTTGGCAAAACACAACCTCTTCCTGGGTGTATAAAAGCTACAGAAACCACCTCTCAAAGGAAGGGATAAGTGCCATTGTATGCGTACTGCCTCTGATGAGATACCATCCAATGATCTCAAGTGAAGGTCTTTGCTATTTCTCACACCTCTGGTTCTCTGATCCACCCTCTTTGTGCCTCTGGGTTGGCTACAAATGGGGAGACAGCAGTCCTGGAAAGGCTGAGCTTCCCAGAACAACTGGAGATGGTCAGATATGCACCTTATCTTCCCTGCATTGAAAGCATCATCAGAGGGAGACCAGAGTGGACTCCACCACCCAGCCTCACCTTGCTGGCACTACAGGTTGTACTGTGCAGCCTTGGCCCCCACCCCTCCTTCAGGTTGTTATTGCATAAAGCCCACCACCCAGGGTGGTATGGGCCCCACCTTGCCTTAGGGGCACTGCTGCATTCCCTGCCTTCCCACCCAGCCCCTCCCTGCTAGATAGCCCTTCCCCACCCAGCCAACATCACCTGGGTCCTCGGACATCTACAGCAGCTTCCTCCATGAATGTCACTTTGGGAAGGCATTTAAAGCCTTTGTAGCTCTAATGCCATGTAAACAAGGAGGGAAGCCCACCCCACTGCTCCAAAGCCCTTTTGATGTTGCTTTCCTTTATGGCCACCAGCCACACTTTGGGAATGGGGCACCTACGGGAGAGCTGGTCCCTGCACCAACCAGTCTGCAGTGCTGCTGCCTGCCCCTCCATAACACCCGGCTCTTGGAGCCCTAGCTGGCTTCGGAGCCAAGTCAGGGTGTCCCTGGGAGCTTTGCCTGTATAAGGGCTGCAGCGTCTGGCACGTTGTCTGGAAAGCGCTGTGTAAATAGGAGGGACAATTATCACAGCCCTTTCCCGAGAGGAAATTCCATATTGGCACCGAGCAGCGGGATAGTATGGCAGAGCAGGCGGGGCTGTGTGCAGGGCTCTGCCCTCCTCCGGCAGCCCTGGCAGCATGGGGAGGGAAATTGGCTCTTTGATGGGAGAGGCTGCTCTAGTGGAAGCCCATATGTTACTGAGCAATCTGTGCTGAATCCCACTATTATCCACAGGCCTCTGTCACCGCCCCCCTCCCCTCGGGCCCCCACCCTGATGCAGAGGTTAAATAAAATATCATTTCCTTCTGATTTAGCCTTTGTCTTTGGCAATCAAAATGCCCTTCAGGCCCCTGTGGATTCAACCTTCCAGGTCAGGGTAGGACATGGGAAACCCCTTCCCAGGCGTTTCACTGTAGATAATGTCAGGGCTGATTCATGAGATCATTCAAAGCGCTGCCTTCCACTGGGGCTGATGCTGCTTGGTTTGGGTTCTGCCTCCTATTCCCTCTAACAACACCCAACAGAGATCATGCTGTAAAAGAATGGGTGGTGTAAAAGGAAGATCTATGAGGGACAGTGTATTATCTGGCTTTCGTTGTGCAGTGCTGGTTTTTAACCTGTTTCCTCATGCAGTTTTACGTATTTTGGCTGAAAGTGCAAAGAGGCAGTGAGGAGATAGAGAGCACTGACTTCACCCTGTAATGTGCAACACAGGTAAAGAGGGAGGAAGGCTGACTGGGTTTGGGCTTTTATGTGTTCTCCAAGGTAAGCAGGATGAGTATAGAAGGAAAGTCTCCAGTGCTGGTGTCCCATGAGTTTTGTTGTTTGAGTTTGTCTCTTTCTGATGTGGTTCATTGTGCAAATGCATGTCTGGGGGTGCATGGTGCTGTCATGGATGTGCAGCAGGTACACCTTATACTCTGTCTGGGTGAAGGCCTCTGTGAGTGCAGGGCTTTCATCCACCTCCCTGCCTGATCCACACCGTTCTGGTTCAGCCCAGTGCAGGGATATGTGCTGGTAGAAAATCATGCTAACGAAAACCGTCCATGAGCAGTCAGCTCCCATCCCCAAAGCAGTGTCCAATGGCACAGCTGCTACTGGTATAAGCATCAGGCTCCCAGCATCACCTCGCTGCTCTCTGTAAGTGACCAGGTAGGGATGCAGGAAAAGGCAAGCCCTGAGTAAAGGACAAGGTATGGGTTGTCTGTGTGCATCCACCTTACCATGGGGTTATCCAAGGGTCACAGCCCCCTGTGTCTTTAGTGGATGGAGCTGTAGGGAATTAGCTCACCAGAGGTTGAGCTGTGAGGCTGTTCCCTGGTTTTCCTTGCAGAAATAAAGCCTATTTGTCTATTTCTTTCTTTCTTTTTGAGCAACAGGCTCCTGAATAACTATTTAAAGCATTCCAAAAAGCCGAACTGGCAAGTCATGGAAATCAGAGGGAGACCGCAGGGAGGGGAAAGCGCCTGAAAGCCGGGAATAGAGGACAAATGGCCCCCGCCCCAGCGATGGATGGTCCCAGCCCCCCATTCTCACCCTGCTAACATCCCTCCCTTTGGTAAACAGAGACAGGCAGGTTGGCACCTTGTCTCCCCAGACAAAGGAGCTGGCCCTTTGTCTCGCTGCGTGACTCCCTGGCAGATGGGGCTGGAGGGTGCCTGAGGGGTCTTGTTCAAGGAAAGCCTCCAGTATGCAAAACGCGCCCAGAGGCAGGCAGGAGAGCGATGGGCTTCCTCCTGTGAACGGGCTGGGCAAACAGTTTCTATCTCCTGACAATTCCTTTTTGCCTTTGAGAAAACACAAACAGTCTGTAGTTTTCCTAACTGAGCCTCTTGTTTTTATAGGAACTGCGAGGGAAGCCTGGGATTTGGAGCCAAGCTCTATTTCTGGGGAGGGAGAAAGCCAGAATCCTGGCAGCAGGAATGCGTGCGTGTCTGAAATGTGTAAAATTCTTTCCCAGAATTTCTTAGGAGGGGAGAATCAGGCCCGCAGAATCACTAAGGTGCAAGTCCTGCAGTCCTGCTGCTTGCCAATCCCTTCTTCCAGCCGCGGGGATTTACTGCAGGTTCTTCTTGTTGCTTTCGAGGGGGTGAGCGAGGCAGAGGGGAAATAACCACCACCAGAGTTGATGAGAAGCCCAGAGTTGGTCACTTAGTTCGTCACCCACTGGTGTGTTTTAACCAGGTCTCCTTCCAAGGCCATTGCACCGCATATGTGGTGCAGCCTTAGCATTATGTGCCTCCTCCACCACAAGAAGCTGCCCTGAGGCAAACAGATCACTGAAAATGTATTGATTTCTTGAGGGAAGGTGTCAGGCACTGCATGGGGAGATGTGTGGCACGTTCCCATACCCAGCGCTGCTGGGATGGCAGCTCAGAGCTGTCCTTGTGGATGGGGAGCCTGGGTGGAAGCCAGTCTCAGCCAATGGACCTGTTGTGCTGGCTCAGAGGTCTCCGCCAGGCTGGTAACAGGAAGATGCCCACACTGCTGTTGGCATGGTTTGTCCCCTTGTTTCAGTATTTTCCATCCCACTTTGACCTATTATTAACAGACCCACCTTCTACCTAGTGCTTCTGTTTCCCCTGATATACTTGTAAAAGGCCTCTTATTCTCCTTAATCCCTTTGGCTATAATTAACTCATTCTGCATTTTTGCTGCCCTTATCTTTTCCCTGCAAGCCTTAACTGACTGAATATTCTTGTTTGGTTGCCTCCCTGTTTTCCATTTCTACTAAAGGTTTTCTTTTTTAGTCCTTAGATCTCTGAGCAGGCTTTGCACACTCTTATTTCTTGCATTCTTTATTTACTCTTCTTTTTCTCTCCCACCTTACGCTCTGTGTGTGTAACACATGGGTAGGTTTCAGAGCAATCCCCACATTGCACTCTACTCGCTCTATCTCTTAATTCTCTTCAACACATTCGCCTTTTTCCTTCGGTGCAATGCGATGTTTCTGTCACTCAGGAGATTCTCACCTTCTCAGGCAATTCCTTCCCTTCACCCAAAGCCTTTGGTGCTACAGAAAATATGCAGAGTAAATTGTTATTATTATTGGTGCAGGGGTTATTTTTGACCCTGAACACCAGAAGGGCTGAACATGGGCTCGGGGCTATTCGGGAAGGTGGAGTTTGGCTCTTGGTGCCAAAAGCGTCTTTACAGTTTGGCTGGTTATAGCGTGCTGGCATCTCTTCCCAACAGGACTCTTGGGACAGCGCTTTTCTTTACTCCCCTCAGTCCCCATCTTTTCCACCCTTCCTCTCAGCTGGGTTTGTCTTTACCGTGATGGCTTTGAACAGGTATTATTCTGATGTGTTTTACCTCTCGTGCTGGCAGTGGTATCTCTAAGGGGACTGTTCTGCTGCTGCTGGGAAACTGGGTATTCCCCCACACTCACAGGGATGAATCCATGGCACATGGTGGGGATCCATTGCGTTTACCTGAGAGGAAGGTGCCAGGGGTTGGGCTGATGCTGCGTGGTTGAGGACCGGGCTGGTAAAAGCTCTCAGGGGATGGTGAGACCTGTTCACTGCGGCAGAGCTGAGGCAGCCATCCTGGTCCATTCGGCTGCGGAAGGAAGGGGCTTGGGACTCCCTCTTTCTGCCAACACCTAACTCGGGAGCAAGCATGATGAGAGGAGACTTCTGTTGAGAGCAGGGAGGTGTGAACAGAGTGGGATCTAAAGCCACGCAAGTCCTGCCTGAGCATCCCATGGAGAGGCCGTGCAGGTACACTGTATAATTCAGTGGGGATGGGGGCAAGCAGTGTTCTTTTGTACTGGTTGTTCTGGGAACAGAGGCTGAAAGAGACCCTCTTGGAGACGAACTTGTCCCATGTGGTGTCAGCACCCTGAGGCTGTCAGGGTCTGGCCCTGGAACCATCTTCTCCATGAGGAGCAGGCCCCATGCTGCACACCCTGGGAGAGAAAGGCAGCACCACTGACTTCTTATCCCACCACCAGCTGCCTTGGCTCCACGGAGACAAGGGCTGTGATGCTCGGGCAGCGGGAGGGCGGCAGGGAGGAGGGACAACAGCCCATGTGCCATCCCTCGTAAACCTCCCTCCTTCACACCAGGCAGAGCTGGCACCGCTGCCCGCTCTGCTCCATGCTCAAGCCCTCGGGAGGGCGGCAGCAGCAGCTCACGGCCATGCCCATGGCTGGTTCTGCTCCAGCTCCTGTGTGCGTGCAGGAGCCCGGCTGCCCCAGCTCACACTCACTCCTGCGCACCAACCACCCTCCTGCCACAAAAGAGGCTTCTTTATTTCCTGCCAGAGGAGGAGGTGGGAGAGAGGGAACGTGAAGGCTGCGAATTCCTCAGCCGCATATCTCGCCTCCCTCTCCGTTCCCATGCTACCGGCTCCGCCATCGGGAGCTGCGGCTCCCGCTTCCCATACAGATAGACAGGGGGGGACAGCTGTGCTTTAAACCTTGTGAGGCGTTTCTGTTGCTCTGTGGGTTGTTTGGGGGTTTCTGCCACAGCGTTTGTGTGCCTTCTGCTCTGAGCCACCTCAAGGCTGCTCTGACTCCATAGGGCCAGGCTGCTGTTTAGCTGGTGAGGAGCGCAGGCATGTCTTGTGCTGCGGTTGAAGCATTTTTTGCATCCAAGCTGCCCCTTCCTTGCCCCCAGCCCACCGCAGGAAGCTTGTCTTCATGCATGTGGACAATTACCCTGTGCTGGAGCAAGGCTTTTCCAAGGTAAGCCCTATACCCAGCATTTCAAAGGGATGTTGCTGTCAAGCACCCAGCTTGTCACAAAGCTGAGCTGGAGCCACTGAAGCAGTGGGTGGTACGCAGGTGTGTTAGGCTAATCCTCAGCTCTCCTAACCCAGTTACGTTCCTTCCTGAGTAACTAGGACAAGCACAGGAGAGGCAGAGAGTGTTTCTGGGTCATGTGTACTTGGTGCAGCCTCTCCCTTATTTTTCACAGGTTAGTGTTGCTTCTCCCATGTCCTGGACAGAGGCATTAGGGATAGTGGGTAAGATCTTACTCTGCCTGAAGCTGTGGCAAAGCATTTTACACCAGCCATGGCCAGGGCTGTGAGGTGGAGTTTCTTAGCCTGTTTGGACCATCCTAATGCAGTGTTGTGGCTGAATTAGAGCTTCTGCTGGCACAGGACGGGGTCCACCTGGCTGTCCTGTTTCTGTGCCTGGCACTGTGAGCGTAACAGAGAACCTATGCCTGAAAGGCACGTAGATTTGATGTTCATTACGTAGAGGAAATCCCGTGCATGGAGAAGTCAGGACCTGGTGGCTGGAGCGCAGAACGCATGGAGAGAAAGTCTGCTTTTGCAGAGCATTTCCCAAGGCATCCAAGGACTCTCTCAAACCCACAAAGCCTGCCCTAAAAAACCACAGCTGCAGCAAAAGAGGAAGAGTCCACAGCAGAACCCAGAGCTTATAAAACCTTGCAAAATAGGTCTCTCTCTGTGGGCAATGTGTGTATAGATACGTGCATCCATGTACGGGAAGGCAGAGCTGGGTTTGTTCAGCAGTGGTGCTACAAGTGAAAGCAACCTGGAGGAGCACTGAGCAGGGGCTGAGTGGTGGCTTCAGAAGGAAGGTGACCAGTGTCCCCTGCCCTAGTGCAGCACAAGTACAGTGGCTGGTCTGTGAGCTGCCACAGGGGTAAATTCAGGCAGGATGTACAGGGGAGAGTGAAACAGAAAGAGAGCACCAAGAAAGAGGGTGCGGATGAAAAGGTGTCCAACTGGTGCAGGGTGAGATGGCCAAAAAGGGCATCATTTCTTTGTGGCACTAAGGAAGAACGCAGGAAAAGAAAGGAAAAAGAATGTGTTGGAATGCAGCCTGCTGTCAGCATGCTGGTACCACCTCTGTTCTTGTGGTTCCTGTCACAACCGAAGGCAGCTGCTGGTGAGTCGGGAGGTGTGCAGGCTCCCATGAAGCCGGTGCTCCAGGCAGGCCCTGTGAGACTCTACCTGAGGTGGCTGCATTCCTGTGCGCTGAGTCAGGAGCTCAGGGTTAACTCTTTCGAGGATGCAGGGCCTTTGCATGGGCAGCTGTGCTGCAGCTGGAATGATGTTGGCCAAAGGGATCTCCCCAGAGCAGGGAAATTCAGGAGCCTGTGCATGGGTACGGTGTCTGTAAGGGCTGTTTCCTCATTTGGACAAGCCTTTGGCCTGCGGTGCTGGTTCGTACTTTGTGAACGTGCCTATGGTATGGTCTGCAGTCAGGGCTGCATATTTTGGCTGTTGCATGTAACCCACTTCAAGTTCCCATTCCTGGGACGTGACAATGTCCAAGGGCTGCACTAACACAGACTAATGGATTGTCACGACCCTGTGCAAGGTGGATAAATCCTGCCTTCCCTGAGCAGACAGTGACACTAAGCCTCCGAGTTAAGCAGATGTAGAGCCTGTTCTAGACCTGAGGATTCTGTGGCGCCTGGGCACAGTGGACTCTCCTTCTGGATCGCTTCAGAAAGAACAGAAGGAAAGGCATTGGGCATCCCTGCTCCTATCTCAGCTCTTCTGAGCAGCAGTCAGCAGAAGAACAGCTCCTCCGTGCTATGTCTGGACTGCAGGCAGACAGGCTCCACTGGGCAAGCCACAACCCTGTTCCCCGGTCATCTTATCCAGGCAGGGAGGTGGTTGAAGCTTCCTGACCTTCTTTAGCCCACATCCCAAACCTTTCTTCCCAGGGAGTCAGAACAGAGCTGCTGGAACGCTCAACGTGGAAGGTGGCTGAGGCCAGGGGTTGCAGTGGTATTTCTGTCTCTGGGATTATCTGTGCCTCGCCTTCCACTGCAGGAAAATTCGCTTCCACAGCCCTCAGTCAGACTGCTGAGGCAGTGATAGAGAAAGAGAGTGGAGCAAGCAGATGCTGCAGCAGGGGAGCATTTCTTTGTATCTTTCCTGGATAGAGGCATCATTTCTGTTCCCATCGCTTGCAGGACCAGCTGTGGTTTCTGGCAATGCCAGACACAGGGCATCACCCTCCAGGGTCCTTTCCCTTTCACTGTCTCTCTGGAGAGCAAGACTTTTGTTAAAACCCCTGCAAGACTCAGAGAGCCAGCTCTATTATTCACCAGCCAGTGAAGCAGGACAGGGATGCTCTCCCACAACCCAGGGAATGCCCCTCTGATGTGTTACCAATGGGGCTATCTTTAATGGGATCAGAGCCTGCCCTTCTCTACATCCCACTGGGACAATACCTGCCCACCAGAGAGCAAAGAGGAAACCTGTTGTGATGGGAAAAAGACAGCTCTCCTCAGAGAGGCAGCAAGGCTGTTTTAATGAGAGCATCTTTCCCCCAGCCAGCCAGTTCAGCAGCGAGACAACCAACTTCATCTTTGTGCACAGGGGAAATCTCTGCCAGGCAAATGCCACACATCCTGCTTCCACCTGTATAATCCATGAGAAACCGGGGGAAATTGTTGCAGAAAGAGACTGTAGGAGCAAGAGGAGAAATATTTCTGCCTAAATCCAGTATTTAAAGGATATTTGTAAAAGGTAATTGAGATCAATATTTGAGATGCTGCAGCAAAGAGGTCCAACTTAGAAGCTTTATCTCTAACTTGTCTTCCTCAAAAGACCCAACGGTTACTCATTGCTGTATGCTTCTCTCAAGCCCATCTTTGCAGATGTGCAGCATCCTGGTGAGGCAGGTCTAGTTCCAGCTGTGCCTTCTGCATGTCCTCTGGAGACTATCCCATGTGTGCACATCTGCCCAGCAGTGCCCTTCATCTGTAGCACTCCCAGCCCTGAGGCAAAGGACCAGGACAGGAACAATCACCCACATCTCCTCAGCAGTGGTGCCAAACTCCAGATCAGACGTGCCTTCTCCCCTGTCCATTTCTCAAACCAGAAACTGTAGGCTTGGTCGCTGGAGTTCATCCCATGAGTTGCCCAGAGCAAATTAGTGTGTGAGCATAGGTGCAGGCTCTGAGGGGGTCAGAATCAAGTGCTCTATGACCCAGGGCCACTTTGTGGTGGTTCATTAGCCCTGTCCAGAGCTGGAGTGGAAGGACTCGGGCATGCTCAGATGTGCTTGTGCATCCTTGGTGCTTTTGTGATCCTGGCAGAAGGGTGGTTGCGAGCAAAGCTTCATTCCAGTGGATGCTGCATGCAACAAGAAGTTCACCTTCAGTTAGAGAGGATCTTAATATGACCTTCTGTAAAAGGGGGCATTATTTTGAGCTGTTAAGCAGCTGCTGTGTTCCACCCCATTATGGTTGTGATTCAGTAGTGAATAATATAAGCCTTAGATAAACAGCCGGTAAAATAATTTGGGATCTTTCCTGGCAGGGGGAAGCAGGCAAGTTACTCTACAAAAATAAATGGTGATTCTCCCTGCCTAGGAAGTGAAGTGTTCTCCTTCATCACCAAAGGGATGTCGCGCAACATCTCTTCCCACCCTGGAAGCAGCGCAGTGCCAGCTGCAGTACACGCTTGCCATCTTCTCCTTTGTTGGAAGCAAGAGGTGGGTTTAGTTTGGACTCGTGCATCTTCTCTGGTTTATTTCCTCTTCCCTTCCTTCTCCATCCCATTGCCAATCTTCTTCAGAGCAACCTTCCCAGCTACCACTCTGTGCAGGCACAAACACCATCTTCTCTCTTGAGGCAGCCTCAACTGCAGAAGTAAAAGCTTCCCTAAACCACTCCCTCCTGCCGAGCAGAGAGTGTGTGCTCGGTACACGCTGTGTCTGCTGAGCTGGGGCAGGACTGAACCGCGCCGGGCCTTGGGTCTTGGCCTCCGTCGGATGAACAATTTCCCGTTGAAGGTTACTCACTTCCTGTTTTCCGTATTTAGACAATCTGGGCCTATGGGGAGGCTTTGATTTGCTGTAAACTTCAGCTGGTTTAAACGTTAAGTCGCGGGAGACTGAGGTGAGGGGGAGGAGGGGAAGGGCCTGGAGACAAATTAGGGCTATTTAATACCGTGACTGTGTTCTCTTGCCGTTTTCTAGTGACCATTAGAGCATGTGAAAGGAAGGTCAGGGGCTGACAGCATGGGAGATGGAGAAAGGGCTGCTTCACAATGGGCCGGGGCTGGAGGCGGTGCGTGCCTCTCCGTGCGTGGGGCTCGCTGTGTGTGCAGCACTTGGAAGCAGCGGGTGATGCACTGCAGTGACTAATTTCTCCAATGTGTCATTACAGCTGTAGGAGAGGCCAACAGCAGCTCTGCAGGGAAGGCAAGCAGGGAGGAGCCTCTAACCTAGGGAGGGGAGCGCTGTGGCGTTTCCCAGTGCCTATCAGTGCACACCACTCACTGACGTGTTAGAACTTGCCCAGCAGTCTGCTCGACGGGAGCGAGTCAGCACTTGTCCCCAGCTGATAGAGCAGGTCGTGTCTTCTTTACATCTGCTCTGCAAAGGGAAACTGAGGCATGGGAGGCTGTAACTGTGCTTGTTACCAGAAAGTGCGTGTGTGAGGGGCTGGGGTGAGCCCTGACACTGATCAGGCAGCGCTCTGTCTCCAGAGATGTGCTTCTTCATGAAGAGCATCTTCCCTATGCTGGTGGGAGTTGAGCTGGGGAGAGAAAAGCAGTGCATGGCCCGGAGTGCCTGTGGGCGCAACGCTTATGTGAATGGCTTTGGTCTGTTCGTTTTTGTTCACCTCCTTCTCTTCTGCAGGTTCACTGTGAAAATGGGGCGCTTTTGCTTCCAAATTTTACAGGGGTCTGCAAAAAAATGTAGTTAAAAATAAACATGTCGGCTAAAATGCAGAGAGAGATCATAAATTAATCTGAATTTTACAGCAAACTCCAGCAGGGATTTCCAGGGCTGCCTTGAATTAACTCTATCTGTACAACCTGCTACCAGAACGTCGATGCAGGCAGGTGGGAGTGAAAGAAAGCACCAGAGATAAAAAATCACAACCAAAGCAGCCGCTGTAATGCTTCGGTGTCCCAGGTAGAGGGAACTGCCACATCCCCTCTTCATGGCAGAGAGCAGGCAGGAGCTGAATGGAGCTCCAGGGGAAAGTAAAAGCACTGGGGAAGATCACAGTGAAGCACTGAAGTGTTTAGAGGAGAAACAAGGGTCCATGCTCATGGTCTGGCATTGATGGGCCCAACTCCAAATGATTTACACGTGCTCTTGACCTCCTAAGCCAGAGTCAGCTCTCCTCCAGATAAGTGCCTGCAGCGCAGAGCGCAGCGAGAGGCAGGGGAGCAGGATGGCAATAAGGTAGCTCTTTCTCCCTGGCATTGCTGCTGAGGCTGGGTTCACATTTTAGTTCCCTGATTCATTTTTGATAGACCAAACAGCAGCAGTTCCCTCCCTCAGTGGTATGGCAAAGCTGTTCCCTGAAGGAGGGGTCAGTTTTCTATTGTGTTCCTACCTGCTGGATGGTTTTTCTGCTATCTCCTAAGCTGCAATTGCTTTCTGCTCAGCCGAGCTTTTGGTGCTCAGAAATGCAACTCAGTTCTTACTGCAAATGCAGAGTGGTTTTTACTTCAGAGTCTCCTGTCACCTTCCTCTGATGGGGCCCTCAACCTTCCAGCAGCACCTTGGTGCCATTTGAGCCCTGGGTTTAGGACAACCCCTGGATCCATCAGACTGAATCGGGATTGACTGCAGCACCGACGCCATGGGGAATTGCACCCAAAGCTGTTCAAGCAAATGGTGTCTCTGAATAGGCACCAGCCACTGCCCCGCTGCTGAGGTTTGATCTGCTGGATCCAGAGCAGCCTGGCTTGCACTCATTTCACCATGCTCAAAGAACAGTCACTTAATCTCACTTAGAAATGTTTACTTGCAAGCACCAGATGGCCCAGGGAGTTGGGCTAAACAAAGCTTTTACTTCTAGGTCACACAATCTCATCCAGTCCAGGTTGGTGATAAATGAACATATTCACCTGATAGCCACTTTGGCTTCGTTTTTGGTGTTTTTCAGGCTGGTTTCCAAGGGGAGATGTCACCACGAAACCTCCCTCCGTGCCCTGCCACAGTTGGTACTGATTTGACTGTCTCAGTGGAGAAGCCAAGGATCAAATGCTCTATGGCGCCAGACTGTTTTCTTTTGCAGCCTGCAGGTAAGGGGAAGTTGTCCCGTGTCTGGCTGTGTCACGCCTGCTCTGCGGATGGGCAGGATTTCAGTTTGCAACGCTGCCACTCCACCCCCCCACCCCCTCCAACGTGAAATTCATTAAAATACCCAGGGCAATGTTTAATTGCAGTTGGCGTATGGGCACTCTCTGCCATGAACTCCACACGCAATCACAGATAACAGCATCAGAATTAATGCCTGCTTCCCACTTGTCCTGCTATAAGCAATAAACGTTTGGCAAGTCAGTAAATAACAAAATTCTCATGTGGCCATCTACAGGTCACCGGGATACTTAAGAAGTTTGCGTTAATTACAGCACGTTTGCCATCAAAGAGGGGATATTAACCCTTTGGAGCTGTTGCAGGGAAGCAGTGAAGTCGTTTGGAAGTAAGTAAATGAAATCTTGTCCCTCAAAGTGCAACCTTTGCAAATTACATTTAAGAAAAGAGACCTTTGAGGCAAACCCCTCACAGACATCATGGAAAATACGGTACCTTTTCAGCTTTCCTTCTATTTATTTTGTATTTTGACATCAAACACTCCCTGTAACCTAATCTTCTTGGCTTTTGATGTGGCCGTGGAGACATGACAATTAAGCACGGCTTAAAACAATAATCCCAACAACGGGAACCAAAGGCAAGTAATGTCAGGGCTCCCCCCTCACACAAAGCCTGTCCCCCAGTGTTTGGTGGTAGTGAAAGCACCGTAAATCCCAGTTTGTTGCCTCAGTATCTGCTCTGTGCTTACACTTTACGTTGAACTTTACACACTTGCTCCATTTCCATTCCCTGCTGTTTGTTTTTCTTCCGCTATGCAAAAGGTCTGGAGACGAACACGATGCGCACGCTGCAGAGGGATGGTTTGATCTTTCGCAGATTAGTGCCACCTGACAAACATGGGACTATTTGTTATCTCTGTGGCAGGAACTGCTGAGGACCCTGGTTGGAGGAGGCACCCTCCTCCGGGTGCTGGGGGCTGCAGCACCCATCTGGATAAGCCAATGGGTTATGTGATTCTGTGACTGGGTTGGACCAACCCAGGCAAATGCCTGCAGAGCTGCAGCCCCGAGGTGAGCCCTCATCGGAGCCTGGACAGGGTGTAATGCCAGCCAAAGCAGCTTGATTGTTCTAGAGTATCAGAGAGATGTTGTTAGCTCTGATTTCTCCTTGTCTCAGCTATTGAAATATAAAGGGAGAGTGGCTGAGTTCAGTCATAACCCTGTTTTAAACCTGTCTGAAAGAGAACATGTTTCTTTTTAAATGAAGCTTGCATGGTATGCCATAAACTGCCTTTTTCTTTCTTTTTTTTTTTTTTGCTTTTAATGGGTGTTTGCACTAAGCCTCGCTGAACGAGTTAGAGAGATGATTAACTCATCTGAAATGATGCAGGAAGGCCTTGTCCCAGTTGGATGTTCTTGCTTCAGCCCATCTAGAGCCGCTGCAACTCCTTGTCAGTCAGGAGCAGGGCTGGGGAGGAGGCTGCAGGCTAAAGAGAAGCACTGATAGAAAGAGCTGGAATTTGAACACACGCATGAAGAGGAACTGGGGTTATGACTTTCGTTAATGAGTAAGGGGTTATCCCCAAGTTGGTTTCCACAGAAGTGAGACACAAACCGCGTGGGGTCGAAGGAGGAAACCCAAAGTTCATTAGCAGTTTTCATGAAAACAGTGTTTTAGCAGCAGCAGTGCTCAGCCCTACACATGGCAGGGAGCTCTGCGAGACTTTGTTCACTTCGTAAGGCCCCAAGGAGTTTCTTGTGTGGGTCACACTCGACCGCATGATGAAAGCAGCCGCAAAGTTTTGGCCATTGGGAAGCTGCCTGATAAGAACCCTTCTCCACCCTCGTGCCAACCCACGCTTGTGCCCCTTGTTCCTGGGACAGCATGGAGCAGCTCCAGCCTGGCCATCCCCCCTTGCTGCCTTCACACCAGTGATGGTGCCAAGTGGTAAGAAACAGGTTTCCAGGTTGACGGTGTTGCCTGTTACGGCAGCGCAAGAACCGACAGAGCTGTGCCCGGTCTGATACAGGCTCTGCCTTGAGTCCCAGCTGCTGTTCTGCATTTATGGTGCTTTAAAAACTTTTTAATTGACAACTATTTCACCAAACACTTTAAAAAAACAACCCAAAAAGATCCAGCACAGGGTCCTATCGTCCACCCCAAGAAGCCACAGTTCATGGGCTGCTGCCTGAGATTTCACACTGGGTTAGAAACTTCAGTGCATTTAACTGCATGACCCCGTCGCCCCAAAACAACAGCAGAGAATCAGCTTTTGTACCCGTGCTTCTTATACTAAATCATTCACAACTCCTTTTTTGCCCTACCCTGGTAGGTTTTTGAAATACAAATAGGCCGCTGTGCGGAAGAGTTGAAGCTAATAATTCTGCTCGCAACAATGCCAGGAGTGTTTTCCCTCTCTCCCTATTCCAAGGTGCCTTTATGACACGGAGCTGGGCACAGGTACTTTCACAAAAAAAAGGTATTTTATTATTCTTAGCAATATTCACCTGGAAGGAATATGAGGAAAGCATACACTTTTTACAGACAATATATAAACATGTTGTACATAATTAACAATAACTTAGTTCACTAATCCAAAAATAAGCAAAATAAAAATTAAAAAACAGAAAATACTGAAGATTTTTTTTTTTTTATGCTGATACAAGTACAAAATAATTTAAAATCTCGACTGCCGTTGTCTATGCTGCAGTGACTGACAATATATTGCACTTTGTCAACTGTATCAGTAATCCCTGTCTTCCACCCACGTCCCATCCCCACCCCCTGCCCCAATCCTACAGGAATTTGAGTTGGGTACAAATCGTGTCCAACTGTACCATCGGAGAAGGTTAAAAAGTAAAAAGGTCCCAATTTTTTTCCCTCAGTAGGTTAAAAATGCTTCCGATTTCTCCCAACCAGTTTGGTTCCCCGCTGATTTCCACTTCTTTACAAAGTGCACCTATATGCCTACGCAGACCAGAAAAAGGAGGAAAGCAGGATTTTCATGGCTGCTTGCTTCTGAATTCGTTATCAATATTGGAATTACAGGCTTAGAAAAGAAAATTAACATACATCCATTTTTATTCGTTCCGTCGGGTTTTTTTCCTTCCAAGCAGGACTTTTGCAGGAAAGATACAATTGGCTTGATCCAAACCCAACAAAAATGAAAGAAAAATCCCAACAACAAAAAAGTTAAAAAAAGGAAAGAAAAAGCTTGTCACAGAGTTAAGCTTACGTGGTTTACATCATCAAACCCCTCTGTTCGCCGGGGCCTTTCATCAGAAGTATAGCTAAATATGTACATTGTATGTTATAGTGGAGCTTGTGTTCACGAGAGGCATCGGATCATAACAATCAATAGAATACACTTCACATTGGCAATAGCTTGGGTTTCGGTCATTTACGTACAATATGCTTTAATAATGGGAGATTTAAATTTAATTTATCTTTTTTTTTTTTTTTTTTTCCTTTTTTTGTTAGTTTTTCCTATAAAATACGCTGTGGGAAACGGGCGCTTCCCTCATCCCATCAGCTGCCGCAGGGGCTGGGGGTTGACGGGTGCGTGAAGCTCAAACTGATTGTCTCTCTCTTTCCCCTCTCCAGTGATCTCAACCGTGTTTCTGCCCTTTCTCCCTGTGAAGCCCATGGGGCTGCCCATGTGCGGGTGCCGATGTGGTGGCCACGCTGCCCCAGGCTTACCCAAGCAGCTCATCTGCATTCTTAAGCAACAGCTGCCAACACACCAGAACAAAATGCTCCAACCTCTGAAGTCTGAGAGTTGGGATGGTTTTGTGCCCCGTGGTGGTTTTAGCTGTGCTAGAATTTAGCTGCAGACACTTCGGGCAATGCCTGTGTCTCACCCCTTGCTAGTGCAGGGTTGCCCTCCCGAGAGCTCTTTCCCAGTGGTTTGTCCAATCTAGCTGCTTAGTTTGAGGAATAAAAGGGTAGTTGGGAGAGGGGCTGAGTTTTTTAAATGAGTCTTTCATGTTAGGGAAAAGAATGACAAAATCGTGTTAAAATAATCACCATCTCGGGCACGTTAAAATCCTGTATTATTTGCTTTGTTTCCCCCAAATCTTCCTCTCCTTCCTATGGATATTTTGGTATGGAAGATAGATGGAGCTAATCCAAGGGGCTGCTGAGTATGCTCCCCCTCTCCCCTCGTTTCAAAGGCAGGTTTGCTCACAGGGTCGCCATTGCAAACAACAGCACAGAAACATGCAATCAGAGGGGTTGAGGCTTTTTGTGGAAAACAAGAGCAAAATAAATATGACTTTGTGTCGGATTCCATTTTAAAAATTATGGGTTTATAAAGATGTCCTCTTTTCTTTTTTTTTAGTTTCTTCTGGTTTTCCCCATCCCAACCAAAGTCCGCAATAGAAATCCAGCATGTCTGGCTTCCAGTGAGCCGATTCCATCCTGGGAGGCTGCTTAGATCTCTTTACAATATTCACAGTAATGACAAAGAGAGAAAGGAAAGCCAGTTCCAAGCCTTTTCCTTCAGCTTCTGCCACCTTTTGCTTCCTGCTGGACCCTGAAGTATCAAACAGGTGAGTTCTTTTTCCTTATACCTGAGGGGGCAAAGTGCATTACAGGCACCAGTACGCTTCTGCAGAAGACCCATTACTTGCAAGGTTTTAGTCCAGCATTAAGAGTTAAACCACATGGGAGCAAAGATCCCCTTTGTCATCCCTACATTCTCCTCTTGGCAGAGCATTTTCTTACTTGGTGTCATCTTAGGCAAAGCCCCATGTTCTTTAATCTCTGGGTGGGTCTCTTGGTCATTGGGTTTTATCCCATGGCTGTAACCATGCTGGATGGGTGTGGATGTCCAAATGAGATGCTGGAAGATGGGTGGATGGGGGTAGGTGTTGGAAGGATGTGTCCAGAGTGGCTGAAAGGTGGCAAGTGCCCCATGGGCGCCATGTGACTAGCAAGGGCAGCAGCGCTGAAGGGAGAGGATTTCTCCTGCATGCACTTGGACAGTTCCTCAAAACACTCTGAGCCTTTCTTGCTTTTCTTTGATTTGTTGGACATTTTCCTATTCCTGGTCTGAATTCCTTCCTTCTTCATGGTCAGAGGCCTGTTCACCTGCAAGAAATGAGAAAATCAGGCTCATGCAAACAAAATGACCTTATTGGGCAAAAATGAAAACATTTGGAGAGCCCCCGTATGTTTTTCCTGGATGAAGACCTTTTTCTGTCCAAAAAAAACCCCAAACATTGTTTCTCTGCAGAACTTGTTTATATTGATTTGTTTGATATGTTTAATAAAACCCCCTAGACATGAAAAACAAATTGAAGTGCATTTGGCAGCTGACGGCTCTTTCCCTTAGGCTTATGCTCAGTCTTCATTCATTTCCTAATAGAAGAGATCAAGCTAGGAGGCACAGGTTGACCCAAATTCAGTCCTAAAACATGAGCGATCTTGTACCACTAACCTCTATTACAGTTTAAATGCTACAACATGTTAAGTGATTCCTGCTTAGAATTAATTTCTTTAATCATATACATATTAAAACAAAGCCTTAGATTTAATTATTTAAAGAAAAAAAAAAAATCGAAAGGAAGATGTCCCATCAGGATTAATTTTTCCTCAGAGCCCATTCCAAGTGACCTCTGTGTTTCTGGAGGGAAGCAGCACACAGACCATGCTTAGTTAAAACCAAGTGTGGTAGCTCTGTTTTGCCCAAGCGTTAGAAGCCAAGCTAATACATTGTCATGTCACTGAACTTAGCATCACTGTGCTGACAAAGAACGGCTGTCACTTCCCAGGGGAACCTTAGAGATGGGGGAAGGAATAAAACAACAACGCAAACCCTGAAACCAATAAAAGCCTGGTGTACACCATGCAGTTAAGACATCAATCCTGGCTAGGCAAGCAGTGACACATGAGATGAGTAAATACTTACATTGTGCAATTTATAGTAGAGTCCGCAGGCATTACAAACTGGGTCCCCATTTGCGTTACGTCGCCATAAGGTTGTGGTGGTTGTCTGACAGTTGGCACAACAAGTCCCTGCTCTCCTGGCCGCTGACTAACCGAAAGAAAGAGAACATTAAAATGTGTTGGCAGAAGGGAGATCCTCACACCAGAAAGGTCAGGTTGGACTCGGTGTCTGGGTCGGGTAGAATGAGTTACTGTGATTTTATACAGCGTCAGGGCTGAAGGAAAGCTCCATCGGTTTTACATTTAGGGGTTTGTTTAAATCCAAGTAGTCTCAGATGCAGACGGCAGCCTCTAGCCCCATGGCACCATGCATGCAGGGGAAGTAAAGAGAGAAGCAATGCATCTCTAACTGCATAAAAATTGCAGAGGGGAAACATCACCTGATGTGTTCAGGTTTTCCCTTTGCAGGATTCTAGATTTTGCCATGTATTTGCCTTTTCTTTTTAAATGACCGATTTAGTTTGGGGCTGGGTTTGAAAAGAGGGGAATGATCTTAAAGAGTGTGACTTTTACCCCTACTCTGTCCCTTTAAAAATGGACACAAAAGAAAACCGACTGCATTGCTTAACTGGGTGCAGTATTTATCAGAGCCATCACTGAAAATTCAGTTTCCATTTACAAGTGAAAGGGGGAAAACAAAACCGGCTCCAACTTTCTTTAAATATTTAGCAAACCAAATTTCATGCCTCGAAGCAATGATTGCGCTGACCCGGCTGCCGCCCCTGTCCCTACTCAGTGCCTTGGCTGACAGGCCCTCAAACAACTGTCTGAAAAGGAAAAAAAATAGACCAAAACTCCACCACCCTTTCCTAAAAGTATTGTTCTGCTGAAACCAAGGGGGGGGGGGAGAGAAATGGCCAAACATTCCCCCACCTCCCCAGACAAGAACAGGAAAAGCCAAGCAGCAGGCAGCAGTAATCCCTGGATGGCCCTTGTCTGCCAGACCCCGCAATAATACGCTCTTTGTGCGTGCACAGCATCGATGGAGCGTTCAGGCCGGGCTAATTGCATCCCATGTTTGGGGAATTAATTTTGTATTAGAAAGCTTCGGCCCTGCCTCTGGAAGCACTGAAATTCAGGCAAGTTTTGTGCAATGGGATTAATGCTGAGGACTCGGTGTGTGTTTAACGTAGCAGAGTCCACTTTCTAACGCATATCAGTCACGGTGGTTTCCCCGGGGCTCTGTTCCCGGGATATTTTTGCCATTAGGCACAGGGAGCCATGGGGTGAAGCTGCAGCATTACAGTGCCAGGAGTTCTGGAGTGATGGGTTTCCCACACAAGGACTGTGTGCACTTCTTCCCTGCTGCCGGCACTGTGCGAAGGCCGCTGACCGGGCTTGTGCAAGAAGAGCACCGGGTTCTGTTCTCACTTGCTCCTGATTTACTCCAGTGCCCTCTGTAAATTCCTCAACGCTGGTGGATGGCTCAGTAGCTTAAGGCAAGAATCAGGCCCTTGAAAACGTGTATTTGAGTCCCTTACTCGCCCATGAGAACGGGCCAAAGGCAGAAAGAGGGAGTACCCCCCACCGCCACTGCACTCAGGCAACCCAAACACAATTAATGCCAGACATCCAAACCCTGACATTATTAACATGATCTCTTTGCCATTGCATTGGCATGCAGTGATGAACAAATCCCCAAAGATGGCCATCCCCTCGCCCAACAAACAAGCAAACTCCAGTGGACAGAGGGGCAATAAACAAAGCTGTAAATCAATTACAACAAAACATTAAAACAAACTACACTGAGAGAAAACCTCCGGAGTGCCCCCCAAACCCGGGGCACTGAGCTGAGTGTAAGTCTCCAACACACTGGAAGGTGGAGACCTGTGTTTGCATATTTGAGATGGCTTCACTGATACTCAACTGTGCTGCTTAACTCTATGGCCTGTCCCATTCAGGCTGGAAAGCACTTGAGCCCGAGAGACGATAATGTTACACTGTTGTCTTAACATTTTTCTATGTGTCAGTCACTTTAGAAGCCAGTCATTAAGGAGCTTGCATAGTTGAAATTCTGACCCCCTACAGAAATCTTCAGTATCCCGTCCCAGTGTTAAGAGCAGTGATGCCAATTTTCTGCTCTCCAAGCCTCATTGAAACGTGCCCACGAATCGCTGAGACTTGAGCACCATAAATCACAAAGCTCCAACAAATATATTTATTATTCTTAGCATTTTCAGCATTATTTGCGGAGTAGAGTGCATTAGAAATTTCAAAACAGCAAGCATGACTGGCAAGGCTCGCCTATAGAAACTCTCTAAAGCTTTTGGAGTCAGGAAACAGATACACAAAGTTTCCTTATCTTTACCGTGCAGATATCCGGATAGGAAACTACTACCAGGAGCTCAGAAAGGACTCTTTTTTTTTTAAATCACTCAAATGAAAATACAAAGTGGTGGTGACTCCATGGAAAAATAATGGGATTTTTTTTTTAAACAGTAGGGGATTGTCTGGGGAGGGAACTAATATTAATATTGCCAGAGAATATAAGAGTGAAAATTACTTCATGGCCTTTATACAAATAATTATTAAGTAGGAGCAGGAGCTTTGACTCATCTGATCTGTTTTGCTCTTTTGGAGCTGGAACTCTTTTTGTTTAGTAGCCGGTGGAGGACATTGCGCTGATAACCCTTTCGCTCCCAGTGCGTGCCCAAAGGTCCCAGGAGGCCAAATAAATGAGGAATTAAATGAAAAGCTGTCATCCCAGGATGAACGGGGAGCCGGATACACGATACCCCATGTGGATTGGGAGCGGCGGGGAGGCTGCAGGGGCAGCGCTGGCCCCAGGCTCATTGTGACCCCGGCGTGCCAGACCCCGTGTACTGGACCCCCTCTACCACAGGGCTCGGCTCCGGGCAGGGGCCGAGCAGAGCTGAGGCATGTTTGAGTTGCGCCTGCGTGTGTGGTCCCTTTGCCTAATTGATCCCCAAACCCAGGAGAAACAGAGCCACCTACCAGCCTTCGCTTGGGTTTAATGAGAGGTCGGTTTTGACCGTTCATTTTGTGGTAGAGCCCGCAGGCGTTACACAGGTAGTGCCCGGTGCCGTCTCTTCTCCAGAGAGGGGTAGCAGTTGCTCCACAGTTCACACACTCTCTGCCTTCTAAATGGAAACACGAAGAAACCGGATTTCTTTCTTTAAAAACAAATTCACAAAAGCTTTTTGCATTGTCCTTTAGGCATTTTCCAGGAGTCAAACAGCGTGTTAGTTCAAGCACAATCAGACAGCAGTGACATCTACAGCACATGCAGCAAGGAGCTCAGCTCCTGGAACACCCGGACTCCAGCAAGGATTTTATGTCCTGATGAGAAGTGGGCAACGCTCTCTACAAGGTGAGGAATGACACCGAGTTGTGTCAGGTGGAAGTGACCATCCCAGTGTTGGGCATCGCTGTCCTGCCCTATCCCTGCACCCCGATGTTAAATCCTGCATTCTCCAGGCACAAACACACGCACACACCTGCAAACACGCAGCATGTGAAAGAGGGAAGCAGAGGGAGAGGTTTTGTAGAATTAAATCCAAGCAGAAAGACCTCCTGCCCTGTGCTTTCCTTTTTGTTGCTAATGCTACAGGAGGAGATAGTGGAGCCGAGCAGACTGGGAATGGATATAGAATGCCAAAGGCTCGGCTGTGATTTTTGCTCTAAAGGCAGAAAGACATCGTTAATGCCGAGCTTTGAGAAAGTCCAGCTTTAGCAAGCACTCTGGAAATCACTGTAAAAAACAGGCTTGGAGTTCTCTGCTTCGGTGATTTTTCAACACCACGGTTTGGGTTTGGAAGGGAGCAGTTTACCTTATACTGCTTCATTATTAGTTTTAGTGGGGAGCACGGCATTGCAGCAGGGCTGTATTAAACCCGGCATGTACCTCCTAGATATGTGTTCCTGCCTCAGAAAGCTCTCTGCCGAAAGTTCATTTGCCTCTGATGGTTAGAGGGCAGGTCTGCTTAATATAGAAATCTCTCTCAATATAGTTTATGCAAATCCTACAGTATTTAACTGGAGAGGAAATTCTTCTTGCTAATAACTGGAGCAGGCCATGCCGAGTTCAGCGGGGCTTGTGTCTTCTTTAATCTAGGGAGTGGGTGGCTTTTAAACAACACAGTCCAGAGTGAAAAATGAGGGGAGCTCTGCGGCGCTGCGCTCGGAGCTTTTGTCCCTCCTAGGGCAGGAAGCTGCAGGAGTCGGCGTGGCGTGAGGCTTAGTTTGCCTACAAAAACACGGAGTGGTCACGAACTTTGCCCAGCTCCTTGCACAGGGGCTCCCTCCGGCCAACGAAAATCCCACTACCCAAAAGCCATTAAACAAACAAGGCAAATAGGTGCTCACTTCCTCCCTCCAGTACAACCATTGGCAGCTGCAGGACAAAGTCTAGAGCTACTCAAGTCCCTTTATCTTCAGAGTCCCAGCTCTTGGCTGTTTCCAGGCTCAGGCTGTAAATTGCCTTCACTTTTTACTCTCTGTACTACTCAAATATATCTATTTATGATATAAATATATACACATAGTTGCTACTATTTATCTAAACATAAATATATGTATGTAGTTGCCATTATGTGTATGTGTGTATATAAATAAACATATATACATAGTAGCAACTGCATTTAAATAATGGGAGAGAGTATTTTTCCCCTTGGAGGAACCATTTGAAGCAGAGCTGAGGAGCTCATGCAAGAGCTGATATTTTTGGTGTAAAATTCAGAAAATTATTGTCTGTTTTAAAAATAAAACCATGCAGTGTCTTCCTAAGCATATATGTGCAGTAATAGGCAAGAATATACACACAAAGCTTATACAGCCCTTTTCTTTTAAGGGCTATCTAAATCCAGCCCCGATGTTTGGCCGTGCATCTCCTTCCTTTACCGAGGATGTTCAACGGGAGGTGAGTAGAATTACACCATTTATGTTAATTAATCTGCCCAGTGGCACAGTTATTGGGATTTTGGAGGGGGATTAAAACTTTGGCCATCCCCTAATTTACTGACTTAGGTCTGAAGAAATGCAAGGAGGGGTTGTGAGGTGGAAAAGACGTTTGGAAGCACATATACGGCTGGTTCAGAGGGAAAAGAAACGAGAGTATTTTCTAGTTAAAGTTGTGCGGGGGAAAGGCAGCGATGACACCTCCGTCCTTGCGCTGGCATGTAAACTAGATCTGAACTTTTGCTCCTGTAAAACGTGAAGGGAATCAGGCCCCGGGCGATGGGGAGCGGCCCTGCCGGGGCGGTTTCGCTTTCGCCCTGTGCTGGGCCGGGTTTGCGCTCATGAGGAGCCGTGGAAGCGACTGCGGGAGGAAGAGCCCCAGCCCAGAGTCCCCACGCATGACCATCGCTGGGGTTTGACCGCCCGGGGGGGGGGCCGAAGTCAGCTTTGCTCTTAGGGAAAACATGCATTGAGCCTATTAATCCCTCCTCGCCGCAGTGGATCTGCCGGCTCCCACTGCACCGGTCCCCACATCCCCCCCGAGCATGCCGGGGCTCAGCGGCCGCTGTGGGTGCGTTGGCACCCACGGAAGCCTGGAACAAGGCTCCATCTCCTCTCTTAAAAACTCCAGAAAAGGGGGAGCAATCTGCCTCCTGCTCCTCTGTCCCCAGACACAAGCACCCCACATCACAACTCAGCACTTACCCGAACAGGACCTGGCCTTGCTCCGTGGCTTGGGAGTGAAGCTGGATGCGGGGCCCCCCAGAAAGCTGCCAGGGTGGAAGAGACTGCTGCTGTAGTCGTGTGCTGCTGGCACATAGGAGGGGTATGTGGGGATGGGGTGGTGGGTTGATGGTTGGGCCCCCATGCTGGCAAGACTGCTCCTCAGCGGACTGGCACTCTCCATCTTCATCCCCTCCGACAGCGAGACTTGGTATTTGATGCTGTCTTTGTCCTCCTGCCGGGCTCCGGCAGAGGAGGACGGGGAAGCAGCGCTGGTGGAGTTGGGGTCCGGGGACACTTCCTTGGGAGGGGTCGGGGGGAAGCCGAAAAGGTGGGAGCCGGAGTGTGAGGCCGGGGTGAGCGAAGAGGCAGAGGCGGTGCTGGACGTGCTGCTGCCCGGGTACACTGAGATGGCCCCTGGTGCTCCGGCTGCCGAGGGGTGCAGGGGGGTCTTGGTGAAGGGGTTGACGGTCCAGGGGTTGTGGTGATGGGCAGACAGTGCCGCCTTGCTGCTGTCCAGCCAAGGAATCCCGGGGCTGTGGAGAAGGTGAGGCCGGCACATCTGACTCCCGGTCAGGCGGGCTGTAAGGACACAAGAGTGATCGGTATCAGCGCGGGGCCGCTCGGCGCGGGAAGGCCCCAGTCCCGCGGCAGCAACTCGGCCTGCGGGGACTGGAGGGGGCCCGGAGAACCGCAGCCGAGCTGGCACAATTGCCCCTTCACCAGATCCCTTCCGAGGGGCACACCGGCCAGCCCGGAGGAGGGGAGTGGTGGGCACAGGAGGATACCAGGCACCCGCGGCAGGGGTTAAATCTCCCCTTTCTTCCCACCCCACCCCGCCGGGGGGTGAGCAGCAAACCCCTTTCTGCTCCATCTTCTGAGCTGCTGCAGCGCGCTCTCTTCGGCTCCTAAA
>JANRGW010032250.1:2890-49746 GCA_024733675.1 Psilopsiagon aymara
GCCTCTGCCCGGAGCGAGTGGTTTCTTCACGGCCCTCGGGACTCAGCGCTCGGTGACGGTGAATGTCCGCTCCTGCTTGGCTCGCTCGGTGGCGGGAGGGCCGGGGGACGGCCGGGCGCTCTGTTGAGCAGGGTTCTTGCAGCCGAGCCCTGCTGTTGGGCGGGGATGGGCCCGGCCTTCCTTGTGGAGGGAAGCTGTTCTCGAAGGCCTCGCTGGCGCCGCGCAGCGCCGCTAGGCCGCTGCCCGTTGGGTAACCGGGGCGCGGCGGCAGCAGACCGCGGAGGACGGCGCGCTTCACCGCCGCGGAGGGGACGGCTGAACCTGGTCGTTTAGGTCGGAGGGATGGCTGGGAGCCTTCACGGCTTGAGGGCTACCGTAAAGCTTTCGTGTCCGCCGGAGCGGCGATCGTTACGGGGAGGGCGGGCGCTTCAGTACCGGTGAACACAGGGAGGGTTTTTTCTGCCTTTGGAGGCGGCCGGGCCTCCCTGCTGCTCAAGAAGAGCAAGCATCAGGTCTTTCGGTGCGGGCCCGTGCTTTTCTGCTCCTGTGGTATCTGTTGAGCCAGTGAGCAAATGCGGTTTCATTGTGTTACGAACAACGCGTGAGACTGCGTCTTTCTTGTATCGTTAGAGATCTCGAGATCTCGCATCCATTGTGCGCTCTGATGTTCGGGTAAATAATACATGGACAGATCGTTTGCACATCTTGCACTGTATCTGTGACGGTTTCTCAGGCAATTCCATCCACCCCATGTTTATTTCTTTTTGCGATTCTTGTTTTGCTAGAATTGACAGCTAAGAGTATTGTGCAGTCATTTTATAGTCTGTCAAACCTATATCGTTATCAAAATGAGTGCTTGTTGACAAAGCGACTGTTCTCACTGTGTTTTAAAGCACGTAGTTACGTAAGTCTGTCCTTCCTCTGCAAAGGCCTGTCCTGCCCTTAATACCCACTGCTGGCCTTGCCAGTGTTTGTGTGGTCAGGGTGCATCAGGGAAACAATATGTCGGAAGACTAGCTACTCTGTGAGGGAGCTGAATCAGTCCTTTGAGCTGGATTTCCATGTGGGCATAAAAATGCAAGTGAGCACATAGAAGGAATGGTTACAAAGGGCAGCATAGGCTTTTCTAAGAGAAGAACGAAGCTCACGTGAAAGCAATTAAATAGCTATCACCTCAGGACGTGATTTGGGGACAGTTTAGGCTACTCTAGGAGCATGCTGGCACACGTTTACCCCTTGCCCTATAAGAAGGCCAATACCATGTCTTCCAGAGTTCTGGCACATCTCTGATGGCACAGTAAACCCGAGTAAACCTGATTGATAGAAACCCAATGGGTGTTAACACGGAAGGGAAATCACATTCATTCAAAATACTGCATCACGATTGACTTGAACTACTTTCACAGCTAATGTGACACAGTCTGTTTACTCTGTCTGCTTTACAACCCAGTATTGTAATATAAGGTCATGCTGTATTTTTGCTCCTTAGAGATTGGATTCTTTGGGGTTTGTATGACAACAAGCTCAGTGAGTGAGCCAAATTATTAATATTTTCCAGTTACAGGAACTACAAAAGACCCCACCTAAATCGCATAAACTGAAAAAATGGCATACTCAAGGTAGATAGTGGAGCTTCCATAAAGTATCTCAAATTATGTATCCTGCATTGATAGGTAGTTTTGAAAATCTTAATGCCTAAAATAGCCTTTGGTTTTGTAATTGTTGAAATCTTGTAATAATAAGATGGTTTTTATTATAATTTTTAAAAGTAAGTTATTTTAACATTAATACAAATCAATATAGTTTGATGGCTGCCTTTTATCTTTTGAATGCTAATATAGCTTTTATTGCAACAGTTCTTTCAGGTGAAAGCAAAAGTTTGAGAATGTTATACTAATCACTAGTGGTTTAGTGGTTTGGGTCTTTTTTTTTAACTTCTGCTAGCCCAGTAAGTTCATTGGGGAGCTTATTGAGGGGGGGGGGGGGTTCATGCTCTGTAATACAAAAGCCTTATTAGTCTAAGAGCAAACAAAACCTTAATTTCAGCTACAGCTACCCTTAAATTTATATGACTAGAAAGGACCAAGCTGAGAGTTCTGCATAGGTTCTGCTAGATGTCAGTAAGACAGGATTTTATGACTGCTCTGGCTATAGACAATGGGAGGTTTAATATATATACCTGGAGAACAATAAAATTGAATCCTACTTAACTGAGATTTCTGAGGTGTTAAACATGGTCTTAATCAACCTATTTTAAGTTTGCAAATCTGATAAACAGTACTGGGTTGTTTTTTTTAGCATCAGCCTAAAGATGAGTGGCTGCCGTGTCTTTGTTGGACATTTAAGCTCACGTGCTCGCGAACGGGATGTGGAGAAATTCTTCAAAGGATATGGACGCATAAGAGAAATCCATCTAAAAAATGGATTTGGATTTGTGGTAAGTAATACCTTGTTTTCCTTTTGCTTGCTTGCAGGTAGAGAGCCCTTGCTAAGCTCATGTTGAAGGGAAGGTGCTTAAGAGAGAATAGTATTTCCTGTGGGAAATGGAAAATATTAATATACATTTCAGGCTGCTTTTCAGATATTATGATTACAGTTTTACCTGGTTTTGTCTGGAATTTTTTCTCAAAATCTTGGTAATAGTCTAGCTACATGAAGCACATTGTCTGATTGTTATCTTCTATGGATTTTAATTTTATCATTTATTACAGAAGACAGTATAAATGTCCTGTTACGGCATTACAAAACTCAACAAAGTCTTGACCTGGGGAAAAGTTTATACAGAATCACTTATGTTCCTCTCTCAGTTCTAGTCTGCTTGGTTGTATCTCTAAGTAATAACCTGACATAAAAGCAAAGTAGTTGGCTACAGCAACAGGTGAACAGCTGTAATAGGTGCTCACTGTTGGATTTAAGCAGCACAGCTTTTAACTCTTGTGTGGCTGAAGTAAGGCATATTCACCATCAATACATGTTCACAGGGCGTATGTGTCTGTCAAACTATTAAATGATACATGTAGTTAATTGGATCTGAGTTTCCTACCACTGTTTTCTAGAGCTCTATGCTCCTAAACTGTTGTCCAAATTTTCATAGCTTTATAGATTCCCAAGTTGACTCAGGCTTAGCCAGTTCTTTAACTGTTGGCTTCTGAGAGCAGAGAATTAGCTGTTCTGCAGCACTGAGTTCTGACTGGAAATGCAGCTACTGCCCTCACACTATGGCAAGCTTACATGCTGTCTGTTCTGCCATGATCAATCCGTTGGATGAAGCTGTGGGGAAAGAATGAAATAACAGGCTTTGCTTACTTCAGTGTCATGCAAGTATTGCTTCTTGACTCTTATATATGCTGGTTCCTGATTGCCTTGCAGTATGAGCTGCTACTTGTTGACTGCCAATAGGTAAATACCTGCCTTGTGAATTCCAAAGATAAAAGGCTGATCTACGTGTGAGCCTGAGTTTATTTAGAGTGTCATTTCCAATTGCTACTATTTCTTAATCACCTTTGCTTGAGCATTCCTCTTTTCTTCTTGGGCAGGACTGTTGACTCACTCAGGAGCTACTTGTGTTCAACTCCTGTACATGAGTCAGTCAGCCCTCCTTCCTCTCTTCTTCCAGTTCCTAGGCAGAAGTATTTTCTCTTCAGTGCTCACTAATAAGCTTGAATAATTGTCTCATAAGTCTGTCTAGAAATTTTAATTGTTCTCATGATGAAGAATTTTTACCTTGCATCTGATCAAAACCTTCCTGACCTTTATGTGTCATACTGTCACTGTGCATCCATCTGAGTAAAGCTCTTCTATCACCTTTGTAACTGTGATCTAGGTTTTAGAAGACTGACTGGACCCCCTATGAGCTGCCTTTTCTTCAGGCTGAGCAAACACAGCTCTCTCAACCAACCTTTCATTGTTCTCAAACCTTGTGATCAGTTTTGGTAGCCCTCTGCTGGTCCTGCTCCAGTCTTTCTTGAGCTGGTTCCAGGTGTAGCATAAAAGCTGCCAAGGTGGAATAATCACATCCCTTGGTCAGCTGGCCAATGCAGCCCAGGCAGGACATGGTATGCTTTGATTGCAGCGAAGCCACATTGCTGACTCGTGCTGAGCTGACTCTCCACAAGGAGAGTCTCTTCATGTCCTTTACAGCAGAGCTACACTCCAACCACTGAGATCTCGGCTTGGTTATTCCAGGTGCAGGACTTCACTGTTGTCATGTTTTGTTAAAACTTGCAGTTCTTGTTGGCCTAATCTTTCAGCCTATCAGGGTGTCTCTCTGTAGTTGTTTTCTTTCTGGTTTGTCTGTTTCTCCTCCCACTGTAGTGTCAGCCACAAAATTGATGAGGGTCCACTAGATGTCATCATGTAGATCATTTATAAATACATTGAATAGCATTATCCTTTGCAGTACTTCACTTGTCATGGGCTGTCAGTTCATCTTTGGGTTTGGTTATTTAAAATCTGTATTTATAAAACCTCTTAAAAACCCAGGGATTTTGATCTTAACATTTTGGTGATGTTAAAAGCATGTTTCATTGTGCTTAATTGAAATAATTGCTTGATCTTTGAAACTACCTACATTTACTCAGATTTTGTAGATTTCAGCACAGAATGTTTTCAAACTTCAGACTATAAAACTAGTATGTGAAGTGAGATAGACTTGCAGACACTCAGTTTATTAGGAACTAGCTGAAATAATGGGAGTTGTAGGTGCTAGCTATTGATACTCTTAAATGCTGGGCCTATATTAATTTTCTCAATATGATCTTTGCATCATCATGCAAGGATGTGTGATGTTTCACTTGGTAGTGAAACATCTGTTTCACTACTTGGTAGTGAAAATCTGTTTCACTACTTGGTAGTGAAACAGGTTCCAGTGCAGAAGGGGGAAGATTGCTTAAGCTGGTATTGCTTCTGAAAGGCTGTTAATATTTACACAAATGCTTTCTTCAATTTGAGAAGTTGCTTCTCTGTTGGTTGTTCTCTTATGCTGTGCTGCCATAATTTTCTTTCTCCATCCACATTTCTGGTTCAAGCAGCTGCTTGTTCTCACTGCTTTTTCTTACCTTTCTCCCCTTGCCTCACATGGAATTACCCCTGTTGTTCAGCCACATAACAAATCTACCTGGGAAACTGATCTAGTAGAAAAATAACAGTCTTTTCCACCCCACCTACTGCACAAAGTGTGCTGTTTTTCATTTGGGTAGGTTTCTTGACCTAATTTCCTGCAGAGCCGTACAAACAGCTTTGCCAAGAGCCAGTGGGCTGGATAGTGGGCAGAGGCTACTCATGCTGACTAAAGCAGCATTGCTGCCAAAAGTGAAGTGACAGATTCCATTGCAACAGTATATGGAATTGCATATTCTAGCTGATCCAGACCCATTAGGTGGCAAGTGCTGAAGAGGGGCTTATGTTTCTTATTCTTCTTGTGCAGACTAGCGAGCTGAATTAGCTCAGAGAAAAATCAGAAGGGCATTTTTGGTTGTTTTGGAGTTTGGTTTTTCTTTTCTGATGTACTCTTTGTCAATTCAGTAAGAATTGAATCAGCCTCAGAACTCTTCAGAGGATTTTGGGAGTGCATTGCTTTTTTTTGCAGTTGATCAGTTCATGCCATTATATAGGATTTCCCTTGTATGTAGGGCTTTGTTTTAAACTGCATGCCTTGAAGTAATCCCACACACACCTGACTCCCAAAAAGTATTCTGGGTATTTCTGTATAATTTATTTTGTATAGGTCCTGCAAGTAGCTATACTGAAACAACTGAGGGAGGCAAAGGACTTTGTGGGGCGAAGGGAGAAGAAATTGTCATGAATGGGAACATATTGGGTTTCAGTCATAAATATACTAGGAATCTGCTGCTTTGTTCAAAGTTCTGGCTAGTAATTGCTGTAGGAATGTAAAATTTAAAAAGAAAACCTTTTTGTAGCATTTGCATATACTATGCAGAAAAACATGGTTTTATTCCTTATTCTTTCTAGGAATTCGAAGACCACAGGGATGCTGATGATGCAATTTATGAACTTAACGGTAAAGAGCTGTGTGATGAAAGGTAAGCGTGATACCATAATTTCACTTTAGAACAGCAGAAGTGCTTTGCATACAAATACAGTGCATTATCTTGTGCTCTGACACTCATTTCTTGTGGTTCTGTGGTGGGATACACCTTCCATAACTTCGTCTAAAGAGATTAATTGGGATTCTGGCTATATATAGTCTTACATAAGGCAAAGATAGTTTGGGATTGGAGGAGAGATGGTTTGTAGTACGGCTGACTGTTTTCTCCACTTGCACTTATTTCTCCTTCAAAACTAATTCAAGGTCTTGTCACTAGAAATATTAGTAAAAATTAATTGAATTTATTTGTTATTTATCTGCCTGTTGATATCAGAAGATAAATTGATAGCCTCTCATTTGAAATGTTGCCCTTCAGTTTGCAACGATGTGGATTATAGTCATTGCATGTTACAGTAATTTTAAGTTAGATTGTGGAAGCTGGGTTTAGGTTATTAGGTTGTTATTACTTCTTTTGCTACTCTGTTTCCCTTTGTGATTATCCTTCAGCTCCAGTTGAGCAAATTCAGTTTTCAGTCTGAATTACAGTCCCATGACAATTTTCATGGAAATCAGAGGGAAATGAATGTGACAAGAGAATACCACCGTTCTGGCTCTTTAAGAAACATCGGTGACTGTGTTACAAATCATTGCTTGCTTGCAAGGGCGAGATAATTCTTGTTTGTGCACAGTGTGCTTGTGAAAAATTTAAGTCAGTGTCCAGTACCTAAAGTTTGTGTTATATTTTTTGTTTGCTTGTTTTATTCTTTTCATAAGGGTTACGATTGAGCATGCTCGAGCCCGAAGAGGGAGGGGCAGATTCCCACAACGGTTCAGTTATTACCAGTCGCAGAGTGGATCTAGGTAGGTGGTCTGGACTCTGTTACCTACTAACGCAGTAACTTAAGACCTGTACTGAAATGCTGTTTTCTTCCTGTGGTTGGAGTTAGGGATCCAGCTCTATTTCCTTGTATAGCTTCATGAGAGGAGTTTCATGTTCTCAAACGTTGGCGGTCCATTACTATTAGTTACCTCTTCTGGCTGAGTAGAATCTGAATTTTAAAGCAATTTAATGGTCAGAGAGATTCACAAACCCAGTATGAAGTGCTCCTTTTCTGTGTTGGGCAATACAATGGTCTTGCTTCCTGCTGTTGTGTAAATGATGTGAAGGAGTAATGCTGCAGTTGGATTTGCTGTCCTTAACACATAATCAAGAAAAAAGCCAGAGCTTCTCTTCTGAGGCTTTTGTCATTAAACTTGGCTTACAGGCTAAGTAGAGTAATTGTAGAGCAGTAGTTCAGGGTGTTTACTGCCTAACCAAACTTTCTTATTTCCACCTGTATGATTATCAAAATGCTTAACTTCAGCATGGCATGCAAAAGGAACTGTATTTGAGATACCAGCATGCGCAGAAGTGTTTAAGTAGCAGATGACTAACTTTTCTGACTGAGCAGGTCCCCTGTGGAAGGAAAATCTCTAACAATGGAATCTGAAAACCAGGACCTGAATACCTGTAGTGGACATGGAGTAGTTGTAGAGTTATTCACGTTCAGTGATTCGAGCCAGTGGTGAACTTTGCACTAGCTTGCAGCAGAGTTGGTGAAAGTTCTGCAGATTTGCATGTATATTCCACCAGACAACTACTCATTACATCTTCATACTTTATATCTAGCTGTGTGAAGTAAATATGTATGGAATAATTTGCTCTGTAGAAACATCTCTAGCTGTGGCCTATGCAGAGTCGAACTTGGAAGGAGGGCAGAGGCTTAAGTGACATAAACCTCTGTTTTTGTTTCAAAGTGAGAATTGCTGCCAGTTACAAACCAGTGTCTGGAGCATCTAATTTGCATATGCAAGTATGCTAATTAGATTATTTTTTCTTTAGTGGCAGTAACCTTGATGCGGTATAATTGGTCCGAGGTCCAGGCTAAAAGTGGACTTTTAAAGTAGGAAGTGTGATTGGAGGTCCTGGGCATGTGATGCTGTAGTCATGTTCATGGCGTCAGACTGCTGATGCCAGACAGGAAGAGACTGCGGTTTGCAATAATGGAAAAATGAGACTCAGCCTGCCAGTTTTGGGACTCTGGGACCTCTGTTTAAATGCCTGGAAGATCTGGATGTTCTGAAAAAAAATTGGGACACTTTGAGGTATGCCCTGAAATGAAATTGCCTGTGCTTCAGTGTACAAATCAATACGCACAATTCAGGATTATGTTTCTATGGAAGGAGAAGGTGAGAACAATTTTCTCCCAGGTCAGTGTTCTTGATTCTTGAATTTTTTGGGTAGTAATACAAAGTAGTGCCATTGTTAGAATCCCGCATTACTGATCAAAAGGCTGGCATACCTTTTCCCATAGTTCTGAGATTCCTTTGGATTCAAAATGATTAGGATTGGGAACCGAATGACCTGCAAGGGTGGTATTTTTTCTAGGTGCCTTACTCTTCCAAGACACATTTTTATTTTTGAGAGCGTCTTTAATTTTTGCTTAAGTGAAAAACATGGGCTTTAATTCAGGAACTGAAAACTGCTACTGTTGTTTCAGGGCAACCAGCTCTCATTTTACTACAATAACGATATTTCTATCCACAGAAATACCTAATACAGGTCATGGTAGCATTTATAAATATTAACAAGAATTTAGAAATGTGAACTAAGATGTGTTTAAATTGTGCCTCCCATCTCCCTGATGTGAAGCAGAATTAATCCTACCAACTAAAAAAAAAAGTAGATTAAAAAATGGACCAAATTAAGCCAATTCTCTCTACACTGTTTACATTCTACTAGGCGCTTATTTCAATGTATCTAGAAAAAATGGCAGCTATATTGACTATATTGATCTAAAATTCTTCATTAAAATCCTTTTCAGTCACTTTGTAGCAGCTCTCTTCTTGTAGTGGACTCTTAATTGTATTCTTTAGTAGGTAGAATCAGATCTGCGGTCCAGCAACAAGGAAAATAATTAAATCTCTTAAACTATAGAAAACATCAGACTTCCTAAGTTCTAAATTTGTTATGCCAGAGACTTTTTCCTTTTTTGTTTCCCTCTGAACTCTTGTAGCCGGTATGGACCTCCTGTTCGTACTGAACACAGGATCATAGTTGAAAACCTTTCATCCCGTATCAGCTGGCAGGTGAGTTAACATCTTCTTTTTTTCCACCTTATTTTCTTACCCTGTGAATAGACTGTTCTCAGCCCAATTTTTTAATAAAGCCATCATAAATATTTAACCTGAATTTAAAAATGTGCAAAAAATCTCCAGGGATTGCTAAAAATTAGCATTTAAATGCTTAAAGAAGCCTTTTGTTTCACAGCTGTGCAGGTAGTTCTGTAATTGCATTTTGTAGTTGGGAACCAATTCTTGCTTACTTGTGTTCACCGACTGATAAAAACTTTCCAAGACTCTAGACTGTTTCTAAACTATTGAAGCATAGCATCCATTCAACTGTGTTACCCTTTTGTACTATTACACCTGGAAGTGCATGCCTTTGTTTCTGAGTGAAGCTTCCCATATTTTCTTATGCTTTGCAAAATATTTTGGTAACGTGATGCATGATTGAGAGTGTGGTAATAATCATCTCCTTTAGTTATGTTCTCAGTAGTATACAGTCTGTTTCTATAGACTTACATTTTAAGGGCACAGCAACAAATGCTATTGACAGAAGGTGAGTAAATAGTGGATATTAGTCTCATTCATTAACCTTTATATTCTTTGACTAAAGAGAGTTCAGTTAGGTTACTGGAAGATGCAGTAGAACATGTTGAATGTTCAAAGCCTTGGTCTTGCAGCTACCATCCACATGAGGAGGCTGTTTGGCTTGCCTGGAGCTCCACTGATGTGTTTCGTAAGAGCTTGGGTACAGTCCATGCAGATAAACGGTTGAACTAGGTTTGTTTATCTTCTACATGACAGGTTAAAAAGGTTCATAATTGTTCAGTTGGGTTAATTATTGAATAACTGGAGAAAAGAAAACAGCCAACTTCTGAGTTTTGGTGTGATGAGCACTTTTGGTGTGATGAGCAAGTGGATTTAATCTATGTATCTTCTGGGTGTGCTATACAGTGATGTATATGAAGAGATTGTTATAGAACACAGGACTTGGAAACAACAGTAAGGACCAGGGAAGTAAGCCAGAATGGAGCGTTAAGGAGAGCAAATCCTGTAATGCTGTTTCGTGTTAAATTCATAACTTGGGGTGGGGGGAAATTAACATTTCTGTCTCTTGTGAATATTTATAATGGCTTTATGTGTACTTACTATTTTAGACTGAAGCCCACCCAATTCAGATTTCATTCTGATGAATCTTTAGCATCCTAATGAAATGTTTTAATGACTCTTAAATATATGATCAGTTAGCATAACAGACTTGACTTCTTGATACCTGCCTAAATAGAAATCATTTGAAGCTAACATCCATATGCAAATTGCACTTAGTTTTGAAGCTGTACTGCTTTGATACTCACTATAGTACTTCTTGTAACTATGCTACTGACACAGCAGATTAAAATAGCTAACACATTAACAGTAGTGGCACTGTTCTTCCTTTCTAATCGCTGAGCTCCTAGCAAGCACAGTCGATACGGAATCTTGCTTTAAAACCTACATGCGTATTTCATCTTTGGTTTTCCCTGTGCTTTGAGAACTTTTTTATCTCCTTTAAAGGTTATTGTGTTGGGATATTTAACAAACAAACCACAAACAAAATTTATATTCAGATCAGTTTCATCAAATTGCTATCTGTATTGTTGTCAGATACTGTTACATCTGATTAGCAGACAAACTGTCAGTATTCTCCTTATTTTAGCAAACATACATTTCTGCATGTTTGGAGCTTTCCAACCACCCATATTAGTTCTTCAGTATTTGTGAATTTTCAAGCAGTTGGGAAAAGCAGACCTGTGTTACATCAAGATGTAATTTTTAATATGTGTTTTTTCTACTTATGGTTGTCCTACCCCTTATTTTCCTTAGCTGCTAAGGACAACAGCACATTCTGTGCTGTTTAAGGTGAACCACAACAGTACACTTAGGATAAAAGTTGACTGTTCCACTGGTTAAGTAAAACCAGGTAACTTTCAACCATTCCTCTAATAATAGCGAATATTATGAGCTTTCATAGCACATGCAGACTTACTCTTTTTTGAGCAGTAATGTTGGTGTCTTAATCATGTTGACATTATTATTACAAGTGCTGTTTCATGACGATGATCCTTAGGATTCAGTGTATAGTCTGGCAAGTCTGGGGGGGGCACTCAGTTTTAAAGCCTGTTTATTGAATTAGAAAAGAATTATGTAGATTAACATTTTCTGACTTCCTTTTGACTTACCAGTCCTGGTCCAGTGAAGCTCTTGTTGACTTGAGCAGAGCCAAAATTTTGTTCTTTGTCTCTAAACAAATATACCAAGGTTGAAGTAATGGTGCTTTTAATGGTGCTGTAGGGCCTATTTTCCATTTGCTGTTAAGGTTTCTTTTTGTCAAGCACATGTGAAACAAAGAAAGTATCTGCTAGTTTGCATATGCCAGTTTTTAAAATAAATCTATTGAATTTTCATTAAAAGAGTAGGTAAAACTAAGCCTTCTTATATTCTATAGCAAATGTTCTAAAGTTTTTCTTGGTTTTTTGTTTTGTAGTCTTTTCTTCTTAAGCGTATTTCTAACCAAGTGCATTTTGAACCTCTTCTAACAACCTTGATTTGGTTAACCCTCAGTTTTCTGGTGTGGAGGAAAAAGAACCAAAGATTTGGGGGTTTTCTAGTGGCAGAAATTCTAGGGTTTGGCCTGTTCTGAATTTTCCTTTTGGTTCCTATGACACTCCTGTTTTTTGGCAATCTAGATCTTGGTTTGCCTGGGTTTGATCTCGATTGGCTAGCACAGATCATCCTCGGGTTCTTTAGCCACTTCTGGAGACTATGTCCAGTGCTTTCAGGGCCTCTGGTACCTCCGTGAAGCGTATTGCTATGAGCCATCACTCTGCCTTTCTCATGTAAGAGAGTTCCTCTTGGCCAGCTAGGTATTGGACAAGCAGCTCTTTGCTTAAGGTACCTTCTTATATCATCTGCCACTTGTGGTGTGTTGCGGTGAGTAGTCTGGGATTATAAAATACCAGATACTATTTGGTAAAAGTACTGCTTTAATTTATACAAATGTTTAGCTTTTTAGTGACCCTTTACATTGTTTGTTTGTACTTTATCCTATTGCTGAGCAAGTAACTTTACAAGTGTCTGTGTGTTTAGCCTCTATTAATTTAAATACAAGGGTGTCTATTGAAATAGCACTGTAGTGTGACTGATATTCAAGTGAAGTATAAGAAAAATCCCCTTTGGAAAATTATTAATTATATAGTAAGTAACTACACCTTTTTGCTTTGAATTTTGCGGTGACGTTGGGGGAGGTGACCGTACAGAATGAATTTGTCTACATATGCTGGATTGTCCTTTAACTGGGGCACTAGTCACAAAAATCTGCATTTAATACTCTTTTTTCCCATCTGTAATAGTTCTGATTTCAGTGCATATGTTGGTATCTTAAGTATTGCATTATGTTTTCAGAACAGCTGGTTTTGGGATGTAGGACAATTTTAAAAGCAATGTTTTAGTCGCTGTGGTTGTAAAAATAAGGGGTCCTTTTATGCAGCTGCTATTACATAGGTATACTATGTGTGTATTTATATATATAATACAAGCATTAAGCCGTTTTAGAAGGGAGAGTTTTGGGGAGATATTACTTGCTGCTAGCTGACTCATTTGTGTCCTGTTTATGGCTAAAAAGTTAACTTTTGCTGCAGGACTTGAAAGATGTCATGAGAAAGGCAGGGGAGGTCACCTATGTGGATGCTCACAGAAACAACAGGAATGAAGGGTAAGTTCATTTTGTGTCTAAATCTGTATGATAACCAAAACTGTTAAAGGCAAGATTATCCTTGTAACATAAAAGGAACAAAACTTAAATCTGTAGTGTGGCTTAGATGCTGAAATTTCTCCAATTTAGAAATAAAGCACAGTCAGTAAATAGGAGTTAAGAAGCAGTATGTAATTTCAGTCTCTACTCTCTACCATGAACACTGTGTCAAAGCAGAAAGGGAAAGGAGAATACAGTTTCAGCAGTTGAGTTCTGCTGTCTTTAACTTAGGGTTATTTATGTATAATCATTTATGATCTAACTCCTGAGGTAAAGTACTTCCTGTCTGTGGCCACTTTGCACTGTTTCAGCAAATCATGGGAATAGTGTAACCAGTCTCTATAGAGAATACCTAGCTCCCTGCTCTCCATTCTTAGTTCTGCAGCCTAAAGGTCCTGCATGACAAAGCAGGAAGGAGGAGGGAATTATGACTAGAGTGTGTGTGCTGGAAGAACAGTGCTCTAGAGCTACTGCAATCAAATGCAACTTAGTTTTTGTTTGGGTGGTTGGTTGGGTTTTTTTTGAAAACACAAAAAGACGAAGGGATTTTTCTATTCACTGTTAAAAACCTGAAGAGGGCAGGAGAGCCTGCAAGTACATTTTGATTCTTGGACAGCTTTAGAATGCAGTTTAGTGGAGGATTGAAAGGTATTTCCTCAGCTGGTGCAGGTTCGTGGAGCTTTCTGGATTTTCTCCCATCTCATTGCAGATGAGAGTTCTGGTAATGTTTAAGAAGATGTGAAACATATGGATGGCTAAGACTATCATATTTTCTTATTAACTGCATTAAAAATTACCTTTCAGAAGATAAAACATCAAGCTGTGAATCAACAGATTGAAAGAAGCCCAGACTTGTTCTTTCTGCTTTTTTAAGTTTCTCTGAAACGTCCTGTTTCTCTCTTGATGGTATACAGGGTTGTGGAATTTGCATCTTACAGTGATATGAAGAGTGCACTGGAAAAACTGGATGGCACTGAGCTGAATGGACGCAGGATTAAATTGACTGAAGATCACAGAAGGCATAGGTATGTCACCTGACCTGATAAAATTCTGCTGAGGGCATGGATTTGAGAAGTACCAATGCCAAAGCTTTATAATCTAATTCTGTGGCCCCAAGCTAAATACCACTGTTCAAGAGCAGTTCCTAGCACTGTAAACAGATTTAAATAAGAACAAATCTGCTGAAAACAGGATAAAGAGAACAGAGTAAGGAGAGTTTTGGTTTGGTTTATGGTTTTTGGTGGTGGTATTGGGGTTTTTTTTGTTGTTTTGTTTTGGGGTTGGTGTTTTGTTTTTTTTTTTTAGAATCATAGGCTCATAGAATAGTTAGGGTTGGAAAGGACCTGAAGATCACCTAGTTCCAGCCCTCCCACCATGGGCAGGGACACCACACAGTAAACCATGTCACCCAAGACTGTTCAACCTGGCCTTGAACACTGGCAGGGATGGAGCATTCACAACTTCCTTGGGCAAGATTTTTAGATAAAACTTGGTATTTAAATGGAAAAAAAATATTCAAAAGCCTTTTAATTTAATGGAAGCTGCTTCACCGTCCTGTGAAACATCTCTCAAATTGTGAAAGCCAGCTTACTCATGAGAGTAAAAGTGGTGAGTTTGCTTGCATTATTCCCAAAGTGGTTCTGCCGTTTAGTTGTTAAAAATCCATGTTAGCTGCAGCTCTTTCATTGTTTTAATTAAAAATAAATCCATTTCTTCTGATGGAAAAAGGGACACATAGCTAGAAGAGGTGTTAAACTCCCAGGCCTTAAAGTGTGCTGGTGTTCCATACTTTAGAGACTTTTTTAGCATCTTGAAAGAAACTCTTACTAATTTACATGGGTGTTTCTAGAGAGAACAAATACCATAGATTGGAATTTTCATTTTTGGGCTTTTCTTGATAAATGGCTAGAAGTTCCTCCCGTCAGCGTAGAGGAAGGCATCTTTTATTAGGCAGTTCATACTTCGCCAAGCTATCAGAGAATATCAAGGCTAGCAGCTCCTGATAGCAGGAAATATTAAGGCTAGCTTTGGTCTAAGAAGATACTAAGAAGTTGTGATGAAGCATAACAGAAATCTAGCAGCACATTGCAGTGACTGAACACTGTGCCTAGTGCATTCAGGTGATGGATGTGCTGGCATGCAAAGTAGTTTGGAATTTTAAACACAGAGTATTTTAAATTTAGTAGGAGATGAGACTAGAGCTTTCAATTGTGTTTCTCCAGAAGCAGATCACGATCAAGGAGTTACTCAAGATCTCGCAGCAGGTCCAGGTCTACAGGATCTTCTAGATCGGACAGCCGGTCCAGGTCCAGGTCAAGATCAAGGTCCAGGTCCCGGTCTCGCTCTCGATCCCGGTCCCGATCTCGATCCCGATCTCGTTCTCGCAGTCGTACACCTAAAAAGAGTTACTCCCAGAAAAGCCACCGCTCCAGCTTGCTAGCTTCTTCCCCATCTCCCTCTGCTTCTAAGAGAAAATCTCGTTCTAGGTCGAGCTCTGCTCATAGCCGTAGTTAACCTGCTTTTAGAGATGTCTTAATGCATTTAATTTGATTCAAGTTTCTTGAAGACTTGAGGCAAATTGTACATGAGAACTGGGAGGGGAAGAGTTAACATGATGAAAGGGTAACCTCCTCTTACATTGCCAAAGTGCCTGTCATCAAATAGGCCATCTCTGTGAGGAGGGGCTCTCAGCTTTCTCCTTTCAGTGAAGTCTGGAGTGGGAAGTCGCCTTTATTTTTTTTTCCCTGCTATTAGTAAACATTTCTATCATAGATATATTACATACACATAATGCTGAGGTAATGGGATGAGACAATATGCTGCTTTCTCCCTTTCTTGTTCTCCACTTCCCCCCTCCACCTCCAAGGCCTTTGACTTCCAAAATATTATGTTAGCTTTTGTCCTTGGTATTAAGTCCAAGAACAGGAAGTATAGATTTTATTCCTTTAAGGTTCTGTGGCTATTTTTCTGTGTGAGGATGAATGGACCAGCTGAATTTAGTTTAGAGTTCACTTTTTTTCCCCCATTGCTTGGCTTAACAGGCTGTTTAAGTTCCAATTTTTAAATGACCTTGATAATATGTTTAATTTGATAACGACATTCAGGAATACACATTGGTTAGTTGAATGTTGCTCATTTGGATAGTGAATCAATACAATGTTAAGCAGTAATGAAAGCTGGAATTTCCCATTAAAATAAGACATACCATCTGGATGTCAGGACTATTGGGAATCCATTATAATAATTTTCCAGTAATTCAGTAGTATGTGGTATTGTATGTAGAGGCCTTATTTGACAGGTGACTCCATAAAACTGCACAGAAATGTCAATATGCATGTCCATGTTTTTGATGTTTATAAAAGTGACATAGCTTTCATACCCAAAAGTATGATACTGAATAATGTGTGTATGACCAGCATTAGTCTTGATGGAAAGGAAGGTTCTTTTAGTAATGACAGCAGCAAAAAATCCCAGGAAAATTGTAGTCAGTTGTGACAGAAAAAGTGAATCGTGTCAAAGCATAAAGAGAGTAATTTCTTTACATCTCCTGAATGCAGAGTTGTTCTGATTAATAGAAATTTCCACTGCAAATACTGTTTGTTCTTATAATTTGGAATTAGATATTTTTTTGTTTTAGCTTCTGTATTGTTAAAGAAGGGAAACATTTTTGGAAAACTATGTAAATTAATCTCAAAGTCTTACGTGTGTTTAAATGTACCATTCCTAATAAAATAAAACCTTTTTCTGGCTTACTGTGCTGTTCTGTTCAGTAATGTTACTGTGGCTGTGTTCGCTTTATAAAATCTCGCAAGAATGATGACAAGAAAATTTATTTGAAGGTGTAGTTATGTGGCAGCAAGCAAAACGTAAACTAGAAACCAGTTATGGCACAGAACAGATGCCGCTTAATAGGAGGACAGGATGGGATTTTACTGTCATGGCCATCAGTGGCTGTTTGAGTGGATGGCACATTGTAGTCTTTCTGCACTCCTTGCAGACAGTTTTGTGCAATACCTTCTTGTCTACCGGTTCAGCAGAAGAACCAACAGCCAAATGGCCATAGCTGTTGGAGTCTTTCCCTAGGTAAAATCATTTGTCACTTTTGAAATACGGTCCCAGAGGTTTTTATCTTGCCCGAACTACTTCTGTTCATCTAAGAGTTCAATGCTGATGCCCTTTCTCGAGCAAGTTAATGCTAATCATGCTCTTTCACGTTTGGCTTGATGGATCTCAATATGCCAGCAGTTCAGAAAGTACACAAGGAACAAATAGAACTCACTTTGCAGAGGAATCTTGCTAGATACAACGGCTGGGAAAGCTGGGGTATGCTCAGCTGTGTTAAATGTCAGTGTTGCTTGCTTTCATATTTGTTACATGATCAAAAAATCCCAGAATGTCCACTGCCTTGCCTAGTACCTTTGAGATTGGCAAAGGCATTATTGGAGACCTTGAATGCATCTGACTGCAGCATGCTTAACCTTGCAACTTGTTTAAACACAGACCTAATGCAGATCTTGTGAGCTGTATTCTTCATTCTTTCCTGTACAATGTCATTTTTCTTCCATAATTTTATTGATCTAGTCAGCAATAAGATGAATGTATACCAAAGAACCAGCCTTCCCTTCCCACCTGCATACCTTGAGGTTATAAGAAAGTTTATAATTGTTGTGATTGCAACTATAAATACATACAGCTTATTTCTGAACTTAAAGCCTGCTCTACCCATAGAGTTGTGTTGCTATTAATACTGGTTAGAAGTACAGGGGGATAATTTATTTTAAATTGTATGATCAAACTGACAGTGGCTTAGTGTAGAAATACCTATTTCAGTGTTTCTTATCTGTGCTGGTTTAGTAGTGGTTTAAATGTCTTTGCCAGGACAGCTGCATCTAAGTTAACTGTAGTACTGGTTTCTAAATGTAGCAACAGGTAACTAAGGACTGCAGATTATAGGGTGGTGTTACCAATGCGACACAATGGCAACAGACTTCTCACTTACATTTTTACATGTTTTTCAAGGTGCCAAGCAGTGGCTCTTTGTTCCCCTAAGATTCACAAAGGAGTTTAGGTGAGGAAAAGGTGAGCTATTCAAGTACTAAGAATATTTAATCTGATCTTTCTCTGCAGAAAGGTTTGTTTGTGATGGATGTGAACTTGGCAGCTTTCTCAATGTTTATTTGAAGGGCAAGGATAGGAACCTTCGAGAGCTAAACAGTTTTCTTAAAGGAGAGATTGAGTCCCTGGTTACTAAGCTCTGAGTTGTTTCTTTTGGTATATTAATTTTGGTGCCTGGAGAAGTAATGGATTTTGAAGCCCGAATTTTTACTTACTGTGAACATGACTTTCTTTTTTTTCCTGTGGCTTTTTCCATGTCAAAAAACCTTAAGCCTTTAAAATGTACTTGGGGGAGAAGGCGGAAGAGTGGTATCCCCTGCTCCCTGTTTCTTGCTGTGTCACCACTTTCTTTTTTTTTCTTATTTTCTTAGGACAGACTATCAATAACAGGTTGGATTTTTTTTGCCTTTAGGGAAAAAAAAACCCCAACAAACAAAAACCCACAACAAAACCCTCAAGCCTAAACCTCAGGACTATCATACCAGGAATTCTAACAATTTTCCTCAGTCTTCAGAGCAGCACAGCTCTGTTAACACACAGTAGAGTTAGAAATGGAAACTACTGGTTTTATTGGAGTTTAATGTTTTGTCCTCACCTGATGTGTAAAATGAGCTACACCTGTGTACGCTTAATTGCTTTGATGAAGGACAGCTCGTGCCACTCTAAAGGTGGTCATGTCTGACCTCAACTTGGAGCAAAACCCAGTCTGGAATTTGTAGTTTTAGGACATTGTGAATTGGTGCAAGGGGGTTCAAAGGACAGTTCAGCAGCACGGATAAAATACTTGCTTGGTGGTCAGCAAGTGTAGGAAAGTCTTGAGAGGGAAGGAGACAGACTGGGGCAAATAGAAGCTGTGAAGGGGAAAAAAAGGCCAAGAGGGAGTTTTAGTTTTGACAGATGTCAGTTTTAATATCAAGACTGGTACAGATAGACCACAGAAGGGAATACAGCCTTTATACTCACAACAGTTGAAATCTAGAGGTTTCTTCCAGCACTTATCTTGAGATACACAAATGTGGAGCACATGTGCTTGCTTGTTTTCCTTAAGAATATTTGGTGTTCTGCTGAAGAGCAAAAGGTCTAAAGAAATCTAAAGTGTTCCTGTGAGAAAATGGCATCTACAAGTCTGGTAGATGTCTGGCTTAGCAGATGCAGACTTGCTTGGTAGACTCTTTAGGGAACACATTATCACTGAAACTTGGCTGAACTACTGTTGTGGTTTAACTCCAGCCAGCAACTAAACACCACACAGCCACTTGCTCACTCCCCTCCATGGGATGGGGAAGAGGATCAGAAGAGTAAAAGTGAGAAAACTTGCGGGCTGAAATAAAGACAGATTAATGGGACAGAAAAGGAAGAAAATAATAATAGAAGAATTAGCATATACATAACAAGTGATGCACTCACTGACTGATGCCCAGCAAGTTCCTGAGCAGCAGCAGCAGCCTCAGGCCAGCTTTCCCCACAGTTTGTAACACTGAGCATGACAACACAGTGTGGAATATCCCTGTGGCCAGTTGGAGTCTGCTGACATGGCTATGTCCTTTCACAGCTTCTTGTGCAACTCCAGCCTTCTCGTAGGTCATGCAAAGCTGAAAGACTAAGGACTGTATCAACCTTACTTAACATCTCCTGAAACCATCAGTGTTATCAACATTATTTTCATACTAGACCAAAAATACAGCTCTGTACCAGCTAGCAGGAAGAAAATTAAGTCTGTCCCAACCAAAAGCAGGACAACTATTAATGTATTTCAGAAATCAGATTATTTTAGTAATAGCACACTTTCAGATTGCAGTGGAACAAATTATCTGTATCAGGTGCTTTAGTTCCAACTTCACAGAGTACAGGAATGCAAGTGCCTCTTTAAAATAACCATAAATAGACTTCTTTAATGTATTAAAGTCACATCTTTTACAGGCAGCATGTTCCAACATCTGACACTTCCCATGAGAAAGCTAGGAATCATCCTTTCCAACTGGCAGAAAGATGCTGGTTACAGACCTGCAAAGCTGAAAGGAACAAAGCTCTGAAGTAATGATACATCTACAAGTAAATCTGTCATTACTCCCACTTTTATTCTGCTAACTTGTTCCTTGAAAAACAGTTCTCACAAGATTCTCCTCAGCAAAATGGAGGTGGCATAAGGCAACACCAATATCAAATTTATATCAGATGAAAGTTTCCCCTTGTACCTTAGAGGTGCAGTTGGGCAATAGGGATGACAGAGCTGCTCTAAAGCGGCTTGCTGCTGGCAAGACAGGCTGCTATCCCTGTGCCTGGCCCTTGTCTTGCCCTCATCCTGTCCTCCAGAAGCCAATTCAATTACATCACAAAAGTGGGTACTCTGGGTCCCTTACAATACTGCTTTTTCCAGTCCTCCCTGGGAGGGAGAAGCTGGAATTAGGACTTGGGGTGTAACTCCCCTGTGATCCTTCTGTTTGCCTCCCTTAGAAACACTGGTATGCTGGTTTTCCTGATTTTCTCCCCCCATTCTGGTCTCCAAGCAGTCAGTCTCCAAACAGAACACCATCAGTCTCCTGCCCAGCATTTCTTGTGCTTCTCTTACCATAGCACATTTTCATCCCAGGGGAAGCCTTACGCTACAGCATGTGACTGCTTACAGCACAGGACACAGCTGGAAGTGGATCACTGCAATTAGTTGCATTTTGGTAACTTGCTACATCCCATCCCAAAAATTAAGAGTGTGTTATCTGTGATGTTAGTGGCACTTGTTATTAATTACATTTTTATCCATTTAAAACAGAACTTGTCACCCAAGGGTATCCTAGCAGTTTGTGAAGATCAACTTTATTCTACCTGGCCACATCACGGCTCTGCTTTACAGATGAGAGAAGGAAGGCGAGCGGGGGATATTTGCTCCGGGTGCAGAACGCGGACGTGAGTGCGACAGAGTGTGCCCGCAGGGTTCTCACCGGGCAGGCCCGCGCCGTCTTTTCGGCTGTGCTTCCTTACAAGAGTTTTGGAAGCGTGTGATTTCCAGTCTGTTTCCTTCATTTCCCCTCCTCAGCCATTTCTCGCTAGAAGACGCAGTGATCTGTACATACAGTACCTGGGGGCGCGTTTCCCATCGTTACCAGCCCTGCAGTCGGTTAACCCTCCACCCCCTCTCTTTGCAAACCTGCAGGAGAGTCGCTAGCCCATCACCCTGGGAGTGATTTACCGGGACAAAAACGTTGATTAGCTGACAGTTATGCCTGAAGGGGGGCTAAAGCCGGGAGACTGGCACAAGCGAAGTGCTCTATGCCTGTCCCTTTCAAGAGGGACACACAGAAGAAACCCTGACTTCACATAAGGGAGCCATTCAGGCCTTGGATAGAGCCAGAACCAAGAGGAAAGTGCAAGGGTTAACAGGCTGGGGGGGTGGGTTAGAAACAAGGCCAAATTATATGCTGTAGTGAAATACTAGCTAAAGGCAATTCTGTCTCTGGGTAGTCTCGAGATGTTCAAAGGACAATCAGCGCTATTGATTTGCTGGGCCTAGGACCATGAGGGTGTGATGAGGGAAAGAAGAGTGCACGGTAAAACCTGCTCTTTACCTGCTCTTCAAGATTAACGAAGGGCTTAAAAGACAGAGTTTCACTGGTAATGAATGATACTTTTGTGCTGTGTGATGGCTTTTTCCTGTAACCAGGGATGAATGTCTTCTGCCCCTGCTCTCTCCTTTTCTGCTCTAGAAAACCCTTATGCTGTGTGGCCATTTAGCAGTGGCAGGTTGTCCTGGAAAGGTGCCAATCAAGATGCCTTAGAGTAGGTGTTTCAGTTCTGACCAAGAATTGTGTGTATGTAGGTGTGATACATCACCCCAACATCAGGTTCATCAAGACCCTATCAAAGACCCTTGGGTATTACTTTGTGGTTCATAGAGCTAAGACGTAACAGGATACTCTTTTTAACAGAAGTGAGCACCCCTTAGTAAAGCTTTCATTTAAAAAGTGAAATGCTCCCACTGAAGAACCTTGAAAGCAGAGGTACCCCAAAACTGCTGATAAATTTGGGCCAGATTTTAGCTGTTTGGTAGGGTGGTGGTGGTGCAATGTATGCTGGCTCTGCAATGCATGCTGGCTCTGCAATGCCTGGAAACAGACGTAAAGGAAAGATATACAGAGAAAGAAAGGAAACTGAGTGAAATCTTAGCATTTCACATCTACCACTGAAAGAATTATTCCTCAAACTCAGTGAATGGGACTGTAGATGTAGGCCCCACTCACCACTGTTAACTTCTGGTTGGAATATCTCTTAAGTGCCTCAGGATAAGGGGAGTCCAGGCCAGCAGCATTCCAGAAGCCAGACGGAGCTCCTGAAGCAGGTTGTGCTATGGCCTAGGCCTAGGCCATGGGCAGTCTCCCTTTCTGCTGGTGCTGACCACCAAAGAATCGGTACTTGGCTTCTCTAGGCAGCCCTGCCCTTCCAAGCCTCTGGCCAAAGGTGGAATTTATGGTAGCTGGAGTTAAGCACATCTAATGCTTCAGCCTGGAGTGTTGGTTTTGATTGCACTTGGCTTTCTTCCTTCTCTTTTTCCCAGTAAACTTTCAGATCACACTGGCTGTTTAACAAAAAGTATAAGCAAGCAGCTCTGCAGTTTCTTCGACACATGGCCATTACCATGTTCACTGCATCGCTGCCAGTTCCTGTGAATGCCTAACTGAAGTGGTGTGTTGTGCTCAAAAATAGAAATTTCTTCTTGTTTAAAAACCTTCTGCGTTCTTTTCTTTCAAATTGTCACAGCCCATTTCTAGCACTGTGCAAGAACCACGACTGATCATACAGACTGCTCTCTCAGGTTCGCCAAAATGCTGGCTGCAAGCTTTCTGCCCACACCTGCCCTCCATTTTGTTTCAGTTTGCTTTACCTTTTCCCAGTTATGGCACTTGTATCGTCTAAAATACGTTATTTTCTGCTCATTATACCTACTCTCCTGAACTTCTTTTAGTCCAGTAGCTTGTACCACTTATCCTCAGGCACCAAAATGACCAGACTGTGCAGTATTTCCCAGCCAGAAGAGGTAATACTCAGTAACTCGAGATCCGGAATCACTCAGTGAACACCTCACTATGAGCAAGTTGTTTAGCACACCTCGCAACTCTGCACAGCACACTTTCCTGCCCTACATTTGTTGTACTACCTGAACACCAGTAACAGCTGTATGTGGAAAAAGACTGCGGTGAGTGTGGTTTATGCTTGTACTCATGGTGAAGACGTTGTGATGTTATGTGGCAGCTGGTGCTGAATCCGAGGAGGGTCTAAAGCTGCCCCATGTGCTTCTTCACCGTGACAGTGCAGTTTACTAACAATGTGGTTCATCCAGCACATAAGCAAGTAGATGTGAGGGCAACTGCGGTGAGCACCAGAGGCAAGTTTTAGCACCCTTTATTATCAGATAGTTCCCATGAAGCAAAAGGGGCACTCACAGCATGGCTCTGCTTTCAAAGCGTACACAGCTCCCTGGGAGCCCTTGCTAAGAGCCGGCGCGCCGAGAGCACGGGCACAGCCGCACCTCCGCTGCCCGGGCAGTGCCGCCCTCAGGGGGCGGGCAGAGCCCCGGCAGCCCCCGCCCGGGCCTGTCCCCTCCCCGTCGCCGCGCAGCCCCGGACGGCCGCCATTTGCGGCACGGCTGCCGCCGCCATGGCGCAGGTCGGCAGGGCCAGCAGGTGGCGATGTGGCACTGCCTCAGCGAGATGAACACTTTCCAGCAGCAACTTGCCACATCCGTCCTAAAATAGCCCTTATGATCCGAGCCATTGCCTTGGTGGAAACAAAGCACACACACACACACACACACACACACACACACACACACACACACCCCGCCATAACAACACGCTGACTAGAGCACGGGAAACTCCGTCTTGCCTCTATCGTGTGGTTTCTGCACACTCATCTGCAAGAGGAGCGGAAGGAAAGGGGGGGTGGATATCAAAAATCAACTCGGGCTGAGGCACGTGCAGCTATCTTAAAGGACCATGCAGATACCATGTGTCCCATCCCTCCGACTCTCAGGCCCTTGGAAGCCCCCCCCCCCCCCGTGATGAGGGCCGCCATGTGGACTGACCACAGCCTCCTGGGGGTGGCTCTCCAGATCCCACAACAGCTTCTGAAGGACCCAGAGGTACAGCTTCACCAAGGCCCCAAGCTGCTCACCTCTGTGAGTCTGGCGGAGCAAGGGAGGCAGATATAGAGGTTGAATTAAGATCCAGATACTAAACTGCAATGGTAAAAACCACAAACCAACCACCCAGGAAACCTACACAGACTGGTCTTGAGAGGAGAATGATTAGCAAGGCTTAGCAAGAACTTACAAATGTTCCTCTTCTGCACCAGACTGAGAAGTGTAAAACTGTGTGCTGAGGAGCCAGGAACCCCTCCATCCTCCGCACCGCACTCGGGTACCCACAGGAGCTGCTCAGGACTGGGGCTGCACCCTTCTACCATGGCCCTGTTTCTGGCACCAAATGTTGCCACTCCCCCAAAGGAGTCTGGTAACAAAGAGGCTGCAGGAAACAGCTTTTGGCTTGGTCTGGAGAAAACTTCTTGCCGGCTAGGTGTGACTTCAGAGCAGAATGCTTTTCTGCTATGTTCTACCAAGCAGAGCCCTGAAGCAGCCCTCTCCTAACAGGGCTGTTATCCCTGGAGCCTGTCCTGGGGGCTGGCTGGGGGCTCTTTCCCCAGGTGTGCCTTTTCCTGGTCCACTTCAGAGATGTCTGGCCTTTTCCAAGCCAGTCCCCCAAGGCAGCCTCTCCGCACTCCAGCCTTCTGCCAAACTCAGGGCTCCATCAAGGCTACCCCAGGACAGCATCCTTCAGCCCAGTGAAGGGGCCCAGTCCTTTCTCATCATCAGTCCTTTTACAGCAAGGGGATTCAGCTGGCTTTCTTGACTCACCCCTGTTACCTGGGAGTAGAATCGAGTTCTGTGAAGTGTTTCTCATTTAAGACAAGATTTCTCTGCTTGAGAGCTTGAGGCTAGAACAGCCAGACTCCAAACTTCTAGAGGAGCTCCCAGATTGCCTGGACCCCTATAGTGTGACAACACGGTGGTGAGTTGCTTAATTGTCTGTGGTCCAGGGAAGAATGCAAATCTCTGGTCTTGGATTTCCCTGATGCAATGGAAAATTCAAGAAATCCAGCATGAGCTGCCTTGTCCTCCTAGTACCTGCTGGCTTGAAAAGCGGGGAATACAGAAGTGCTAATGAGCTCCAAATCAGCCCAAATTCCCATGGACATTACTTTCCCAGGATTTGGAAAGCCTTGGGCAAACAGCAGAGGGTGTTTTCAACAGTCTCCATTTCATCTAGGTTAACAGACTTTATTGGTTTCTCCTCAGCTTAACAGTGATGGTCATCCATTCTGAGCTCTGTTCTTGTGGACAGCACTGGCAGAACTGGCAATGCTCTTGCTCTTCCTGCAGTTCATTGCTAACGCACCTGCATCATCTGACATCCACACAGTATCACTGACCTGCTAACAGCCATCTCCCTGGCTCCAGGGGCAGAGGCATTGAAGCCTCAGACCACTCTGAAGAGTTCCCCTTTGCATCGCCTCCTCTACATTCTGGGTTCTTTTTTCCTCAAGAGGCAGGTTCAGGCCATTTTGAGCTCCAAGTTCTCCAAGAATAAGCATGAAAATTGAAAGGTAGTGCTTGGGAATTCTCAGAGTATTCAGACAAATGCTTCCCACCATTTAATTTACTGAGAAGACAGTCCACTGTGGAAAGCTTTTCTGGTCTTGCCCCACTTCTCGTTTGTGACTGAAGCACACGTAAAGAGGGCAGGGGAAGTGGCCACTTACACCAGGGTGGGAGGGAGCTGCCTGCACTTCAAAGCTCCTGAGGTTGTCCACAGCAGGAAGAGCTGCTCTGTGACGCTGGGACGTGAGGCAAGCCCTCGACAAGGAAACAGCAAGGCCGATGGGATGTGAAAGCTGTGAGTGTGTCAAAAGCAGGACGGAAGTGTTGTAGAGGGCAGCCCTATTTTTAGACACTTCTTGCAGAACTTTGCTAGCACTTGCTGGAGTCAGCGGCTGCTTCCCCTTTCCTTGATGTGAGCAGCACTGACTGGGTTCAGATCTGTTTTTATTTAGCCACTCACACAACAGTATAGACTGAAAGGTCACTCCAGCTCCTAGGACTCAAAAACACCCATGGTCAGAGTCTCCTAGGTAAGGAGAACAGAAAGCATCTGGCACTTCCCTGTCTTCATTTTAGGGCTGTGAGAGGTAGAAACTGAAGCTGAGGCTGCAGAGCGTGACTCTTAGTCACATCAGTGGGGGATTTTGCAATACAGTGGGTGCAGGGCACAGAGCAGGCAGTGTACAAGCACAACTGAAGTGCTTTGCAAGGGCATTTGATTGGGGTTCTCCAGCTGCAAGGCCAGAGTATCACTGGGCAACCCTCACTTACCTGTTACACTTCAGCCTGCTCGGCTGCCCAAGGTGTGTGGGACGTGGAAGGATCTAACACACCTCAAATTAGCATGGGGCATTGTGGACAGCAGTAGGTTGCCATGAATGTCCTCTGCGTGGTTCCTTTTAACATTTGACAGTATTAAATGACTCCTATGCCTGCTACAGGAAAATGCATGGGGAAACGCCATTCCTGAACCACACTAGAGGGTTTAGGCAGCAAGGCAGAAGAGCAGCCACTGAGATGGAGTGTGTGAGCTGAGATGTGACTCTCCTGTACAGGCTGTAACCACCAATACAAGTTCCAGACAGGTTTCAGTTGTCAGGAGTTGGATCAGTTTGACTTGCAGTATTCAGTTTAGAGACAGGCTGGGAAGGATGGCATCCAGGCCTTGGTAGCCAGGGCTTGCTGCTGGTCTCAGCAGACCTGGTCCCACTTCTTATTGGCGTAGAGGAATGAGATTACTTTAGGGATGAGAGAAAAGCACATTTGGAGTCAAAATAGATACAGTCCTGGGGCATTTCCAGAGCAAACTCTTCCCAAGCCTGGCAGCTGTGAGCAGTAGCAATGGGATGAGCAGGTGAAAGTCATGCTCACTCTGTGGCTATAGAGCTTGATGTGACTGAGAAGGCAACACAGAGCCTTGTCCCATACTCAAGTCTTCCTGCTATAACTCTTTCAAAACCACACATTTAATACCACTCCCAGAAGCCTACTGCTCCCCAATACCCCTCAGATATCTCTGCAAGGCTCTGCTTTGTACCTCATGTTTCATACTGTCCTTCAGCCCTATAGTGGATGCATTCATTATATAGCCTATTCTTGAGCTGGATTGTTTAAGGCAGAATACACAATTTTTGAATGAGAGATGTTGATTCAGGAATGAGAAATTCTTTACAAAAGGGTAATAAGGGTAACATGTTATTGCCAGTGCCATTGCTGTCCAAGGGAATGTGCTGGAAAGTCACTGTGGCCTCTAGGTGGCAAACCTATTGCTCATGCACCACAATGCTGAAAAATACAGAAACGCCTTCCTTTTGAAAACGGAGCACAAAGCATGAGACAGGCCTCATGTTTTAGTAGCTCAGACAAAACATATGGGCAGGTAATACTGCATTGAAACAAACTGGATTTGTTTGGGTTTTTTTTTTCCCCTTCTTGTTTAAAATGAGGACTATGGATTTGATCCTCTCTGGACTCCACATTGCCTGTAATGGACCAGGAATTGTTTCCTGGGAATTGACCCTGACATTTGTGAAGTTACATGGAAATCAAAGCCAAGATGCGATAGCTCCTTTAGGCCTCACACCTGCACACATGTGATGTGTGCTTTGCCTGATGTGCCAGCAGCTCTCCTGGGGTGAGGGCCAGTGCCTTCTCAGTGCTCCGAAGGGTCAAAGGCTTTGCTGCTATACTTGACTTTCAGGGATACAGGGCTGTAAACTTCAACAGAAACTAAACCCTACTTTGCCAAAGCTATTTGTACAGTAAATGGCTTTATTGTTTCGATAAAAATAAATACACTCAGGCATTTAATGACTCCCATCCACAGCCACTCTGTGTGCTTGACTTTCCACTTCAAGCTTTGACTGCTTTGTTTCTTTTTTAAATGGGGATAAAAAGGGAGAGTTAATATCCCTAATGTGGATAGGCATATCTTCATGCTCTTTCTATTTTAAATGAGATAAACTAGCCTTTTGAGGGAGAAGGGTCATAAATATTTATTTTTGGGAATGGAGATGCCAGCAGTGGGAATCATGGGCATCTATCAAAGCTGGCTATTAGCAGAAAGTGTTAATAGATTGTCTTTCTAACTGATTTAAAAGTTACTTAGTTGACCCCATTTCTGTATTTCCTGAGAACTCATAGTCATTATTTCTTCCATCCTCGCAACACATTGAGAGCTAAGTAAGTGCCATAGCCTAAGAGGGAACTCAGGCTGTCTACCAGACTTTAAATTTGTTTGGTATCTAGGGACGGGAACAGTTACATGTCCAACCTGCACTGAAATCAAAAGGTGGCAGGAGGAGTGCCCTTTTGTAATCCCATTAGGCACTCTGCTGACATCTTAAAGTGCTTCAATACTTGTAATTCTCCTCCCTAGACTACTTGTGGGAAGTGTGTGTCAGAACCTAGCATTAACAAAGTGCACACATAAGGCAGATGACATCCACAGGGTACAGAAATGTGACATTTTTTAATTGATATTTGGGGAAATCACAAGATAGGAAGAACATTCCCTCAGTGTGTAATTCTGTTATGCCAGTGCCCAGTATGAGTATGAGCCTTGAAGTGGAGCAGGGCTGAGTTGGTTGTTGCTCAGGGCCAGCAAAGCTGGGGGGCTCAGGAATGTGCTTCTCATGGGCAGTTGTCAGATCATGGTCTTCTCAGAGGTGGGTTATAGTGCCAGGAACGAGCAGAAAGAATAAATATATGAGAAAAAGGTGAAATAACCTTAAACATATAGGGGTTTAGGTTGTGGGTTTGTTTTTTTTTTTCCCACTTTAATAAAACAGAAGAAAATTTGCAATAAATTTATGGTCTGATTTGGATCCTACTAATGCCCATGGAAATCCCTTTAGTGAATGCTGGACCAAGTCCAGGAAAAGCAGGTTATTATTCCTTTTACTTTTATTCATCCATAACTGTGCCCTTCTGCATTCAATCTTCTTGTTTAGATCTTGCCAGTAGATTTAATGTGAACCTCATCAGCAGTGGACCCAAATAAGACACTGGGATCAGCTGCCTCTTAACGCTGAGCCAGTCTTCCCAGAACGGTGGTCTTAAAGAGGATGCCCCTGACACAGCAGGTAGCTGTAGCCTTGACCAGAGCATCCCAGTAGGATCTCCTATGGTAAGACCCCACTAATAGGTATGTGAGTTCTGCCTTGCAGTAAAGTGCTCTGCCAGATGGGTGAATTTAGCACACCAAAATCAGAGCAGCTCAATAAAATGGTTTCTGCATGAACAGCTCAATGAAAATATCTGTTTGGTTGTGGTCAAAAATGCAAATTAAAACCCCTTTGGGATAGACAGAGAATGGACCAGAAAATGGCCTTCTGTTGCCAGGACCAGAACAAAGCCAGGCACCTGGAAGCAATCTCTCTCACAACCAGGAGACTGGAGATGAGAGGAAGCAGGTTCCAGTCCCAGCTCTGCCAAAGAGTTTTGGGGTGTTTTTTTTAATGTTCTATTCCTAAATCTGCATCTGCCACAGAAGAAGTCAATGAGAAAATTCAGCTCTTGTTTCAGCTCCCTAGGGACAGGGGAATGCTTTTGGGGAATTTTGCACTTGCATCACTCTACATCTGTGCTATCTTCAGTAAAAGTTTTTGGGTTTGCAAAGCCAAGAGTGCTTGTGCTGCTGGTAAGGACATAGTTTCTATATGGACCAGGCTCTTCTCTGCTGTTTGCAAAGCAGGACTGTGGTGTGAACACTTAGTGAGATCGGGCTTGAAGCTAAGTCTGAACCCTGATTTACCTATATATAATCTATCAGTACTTGGGAATTCACACTGAAGGTTATACCTAAAATACATATACCCATATTAAAAGCGTGGAAATACGATTTTGGGAAAACTTGCTAGCCTTCCTTTCTTTCCCTCTCCTGCCTCTCTGCTCTGCAACTACAACTAGGATATCACAGGGTGTGTGGGCTCAGCCTAGACTGAATACATTCTTGGGGACATAGTTCGGGGCTTTGAGCCATAAGGTACGTACAGCTGCTCCTGGCCAGGTGGAATTACCACTCACACATCCCACCAGCTGGTTGTTGTTCTGTGATGTTGGTGTGCTGTACAATGTATAGAGTGGGAGCTTGTGATGTATGAACACAGAGTTTCCGTTGAGGCACAAGGAAAGGAAGGTTGTGGTGTGCCCCCAGAAAAGGAAAGAGAAGTTGCACCTTCAGTCCTCTTGTGATAGGCACACCACCACCTCTCAGGTCCCAGGAAACTGAAAGCTGCTCCAGATCCACCCTTATGTGAGAGAAAAACACACCCCATGCCTCTGCCTACATGTGGCTGCAGGTTCCTTGCTGCAGCGTAAGCCAGCTCTGCCTGATGATGCGGCCCTTGGGTGGTGTGACACCATGCTTCTGGAAACAGTGCTGTCTGGGCCAGTGCTGGAGTTGCCTTCCTCAGCTTCCTTTTCTGCTGTGTGCTGCCACTGTGAAGCCATCTGGAAATTCAGCGTGGCTCTTCATCTGTTAAACAGTTTTATATTTCTAATGGTTACACAGCTCTGTTGTAAGCTTCCCAATACCTGCCTCAAGCAGATCATCTGGGTTATTCCTCCCATGCTAATTAATCTCTGTGATCTGTGGCATGCATACAACATCAACAAGAACGGGACCTCCCCTCTGCTGCACTGTATTTGCTGGAACAGGCATAACTCAAGATAACTGGATTTGAAACAATCAGAGCAGGAAGCAGCAGTAACTGGCCTGGAGGGAATGCAGGGAGTTGCCCATAGACAGTTTTTTAGGAAGATGCCCACTTGGTGATATCTGATCTCTTGCTGTGCTCCTTTAGCCTCACATACAAAGGTAGGATGTAAAGCTTGCAAGATCATCCCTCATCTCCCTGGCTTGAGTGTTTGAGTGCTTGAGTTGCAGTGTTTTGTGTGTAGTGACACATATATTGACCTACGTGCACACATGATGAAGAGCTCCAGAGCTGCACCTGGTGCTGACACTGGTGTCATTGCCACTGATGCTACTTTTTGAGGATGGATAAGGTGGTGGATATTCACGTTATTTTTTCTTCTGGAGCACATGGACCCCAAGGCTGGCTCTGCCACAGCTGATGCTTCCCATGATCTGTACCCTACAGTCTGTATACAGTGAACACAGCATCCGACTGCCCAGTCAGGACTCTGTGTTGTGGGGGTCAGGACAGGCTAAGGCAGGCCTGCGAGCGCCCTTGCTGACGAGCTGATGGCTTAGTCACCAGGGCTCTCCACAGAGCCATGTAAACACTACCCACAGTTCCCTGCCTCAGCCCTTGCCACCGGGCTCTGCTGGAGCCCTGTCCTTGTGCTCCCTGTGCCAAGGGTCACGAGCTGGGACCAGCAGCTGGGTGCCAAATGCAGGCTGAAGCTTTGTGCAGCCGGTCTGCTAGAGGTCGTCACACGCCTCCTTAAGCAAACAGGGATCCACGCCAGTTGATAAATCATTTACGAGGAGAAGTCAGAAGCAAAGAACTAGATTAACCAGGTCACTGGGTGTCCTGAGGGAATGACGTGTCAGTGGAGCTGAAACAGCAGATCCCACAGTTGCAATCTCTTGCCTTCTTCTGTCCTGACAGCAATTCATGGAAATCCCTGGAACTAGACACCAGAGATGGAAAAACCCATTAGCTCATCCCAGTCAGCTCACTAGTTAAAGCAGTCACTCCCATTGTACATTTTTTGGCAAAGTTAAAAATGTCTCAGGAGAGGGGATTTCCACCAGTTTCTTCTCAAGGGGAAACTATTCCACCTATCAGGAAGGCTGCCTCAAGCGGTGCTATTTTTGCTAACCAGAAATAACTCCAGAACCTGAAAGAAAACCAAAAATGATTCTGTTGCAGGAACTGGGGCAGTGATGTTTTTCTGCCTGAACAGGTATTTGCCACGCGGGGCACAGCTCCAAATGGAAGCTCTGTGTAGACACGTGTGTTTACACACAGCCACGGAGGTGTGCTCATGTCTGCATATTTTCCCTGTGTCCTCTCTCTCCTTCCCAAGGGTGGGAAGACCTCGTGTCTTTAGCACAACCAGTGTGTTGTAGTGTGAGCTCACACCTAGCTTGCACTTGTGTAACTCCACCAACATCAAGGCTGTGACGTGGGAAGACATGTATGGAAGATGGGACAAATCAGATGGTGGTGTTGCTCCAGCACCCACTTCCCCTATCAGCAGGGAGAAGTCACTTCTTGCTGGGCCTCCTCATGTCTCCTTGGCTGTGTCAGGGGGGAGAACTGTGACACCACCACTCCAGGGGGCTCTGTGGCTGAGCACGTTGATGGTTAAAAGCACTTGGGGCCTGCACAAGTAGGAAAGATGATGCAATACAGAGCTGCACCTCTGAGGTTGTCAGCAGAGGCTATGGAGATCTTGGCAGCTAAGCTTTTCAGCACCTGGGAAGCACTTTGGGACAGTGGGGAAATAAATTAGCTGTGTGATGGCATTTAAAACCTTATCATTTGTTTCAGAGTTAATTCTGCATTTAGATGAATGGGTGTAGAACCTTATCATTTGTTTCAGAGTTAATTCTGCATTTAGATGAATGGGCGTAGCACAAATCACCGAGCTGGAACCTGTAGAGGTAGCAAAGATTGTCCCCTGTTCCAATTTAGAGAGCTTTTGGCAGCAAAATAGTAACTTGCAGCGTTGGTGGCTTAGGTCTGGGAGCAGAGATCTGTGGCTAGGGTAGGCACAGTGGCAATGCCAGCAGCAAACGAGCCCCCAGGACTCTGATTACTAGTGCCACGGGTGTTGGCTATATGCCTCTTACGAGAAGAAGGCGGGGTGTTGCCTGGGCGTGTGCCCTGAGTTTGTGAGTCCTCAGCTGGTTGTTTTATTTGTCTCTCACAGCTGGCACACTGTCTTCCCCACTGGGGACTCCTGAAATTGAGGCACTGTGTTTTGCACTGTTCTAAGGATTTGACTTTCACTTCCCAGCCACAGCTGCTCTCACAAGCACCCTGTGCACTCCTGTGTTGCTGCAGGACAGCTGATGAAGCCTGTACTGAACGTATCTAGCTTCAGCCTGGGCTTTCTTCTCTGCAGGGTTTTTACTTTGTTCTGTTTATCACAAAACACACTGAAGCATGCATAAGGGCTATAAAAGAATGACATGTCTGTGGAAAAGGATCTAACCAAGGAGGCACAGGTCAAATTCTGAGCCTTGACTGTGTCCCTTTAGCTGCTGTCAGGTACTGGCCAGTTGACCTACTGAGCCCATTGCCCCTTGCACTGTGGAAGGATAAGAGCAGGTAGAGCCCAGTAATATTTTAACTATGAGATTAACTCTGCCATTTCAACAACAGGGGCTCTCCTGTTTCTGTGGATGAAAGGTGCTGACTCGAGGCTCTTCCACACAGCAGCCCATGCTCTCTTGCCACCCTGCTTTTGTCCACATCCTGAAAACTCTGGTTCAACCCTCAGTAAGGAAAGGAAACCTCGACTCCGGAGACAATTGTCCAGAAAGGTGTCATGACTCTTTACAAGCCAGCACTATTTGGCTGGCACTTAGTCCCTTAAGGAGGGCCAGAGGAAGAAGAGTGAGCCATTATCCTTGTAGATGCTCAAGAGATTCTTCTGCATCTCCATTTCCCTACAACTGTAGAGTCTCAGCACACCCCAAAACCACTCACCATGGTAGAAGAGATGTAGGGAGGCCTTTGAACAGTCCAGGTACTCAAATGCATTCCCTTCCCACTCCCAAGTCCTTCTGAGACCCTGATCTCTGACAACTTGAAATTAGTGGGTGTCTTGCTGTTTCTCTCAAGAGGTGCAGTAACAGCTCCTGAGAGATGGATCCAAACCTCACAGAAATCAAGGAGAATCTCTCTGCAAACTTCATTGGGTGGTGGAAACAAGTCTTGCATGTGGCAAGGCAAAAAAGCAACACCAGCTTAATTGGAATGACATGTTACAAAGGTGATATTTAACAGAAGGAAATACCAAGTGATTTATTTAAAAATAAAAGTTAAGATTCATAGAGGGAAATCTAACCTCCCCTCTTGTAACATGAGGCTGGTTGTGGCAGCATCCTGCAGGGTCTGAGGAGCAGACAAGACAGACAGACAGACCCATCTCAGAAAGTGTAACTGACTAATCTGAGTCATCTGGGATGAGTTGGACATGAGTGAAATCATGTCCCATGTAAACAGTGTGAAAAGCAAACAAAGATGATAAGGAGTGGGGTATTTTTATTGTTTTTGTTCTTGATTCTGTCTGGGAGAGGATCTTAAATAGCAAAACAGAGCAAACAGTGGCAACATGTAGCCCTGGAGGTTCAGCTGTGATGAGACACTGAAGGCTCGGTTCCCTGAGTGCTTGTATTGAACCACCTTCAGGAGGAGGCTTAGTTTCCAGTAAGTGCTCAGCACTCAAAGACAGCCAGCCTCACCGGAGAACTGGGACCATGATCTTTATCTACTGACCATATGCTTTAAGAGCCATTTCCACTGGAGAGGCAAACATCTTCCTTCCACTGCCTCACAGAGCCATCTTTCCTACTTTGGCTTTGCACCATGACTGCACAGGGCAGAAATTAACCCAAGTCCCAGCAAAGAAGGTGTGGAGCCCCTGCCCAGCATACAGATCATTTGCAGATCTTTGCAGTGTGGTGGGATCAACCAACACCCTGGTTTAGGGTGTGTGTGTGTTTGATGTGGTTGGAGAGCACATGGTCGCTGATTTCCAACTGCCTACCTCTGTTCTGTGTGTGTCCTTGCATTAGTTTCAGGCGTAATCACATCATGATATCATAATAATATATCGCACTGTGATGACACTATTGCATGGAGTAGGCCACAGCAATCTGATCTCATTCTGCAAACGTAAAGATGAGCATTACTGCTTCACAGGACAAGTGGGTGGCAGGTAGCTGGCTGACACTACCTATATTGTCAGCCCTGGGTGGGAACGTGACCTGCTGGGTTAAATTAGGTGGCTAGGAGCTTAACACCTCAGCTCTAGATCTGCTTCAGCGGCTGTGGGTGAGTCACCAAACCTATCTGCATTTACTTCTTCCATCTGTGAAATGGTGACAATAATATTTCCTCACCTGATGGGGGGAGGGAAGGGAGTGTGTGTGCAAGAATGAATAAATGTTTACAAAGCACCTTATGAGCAGTGCACAGGCCAGCTCTGGCCGTGCTTAGGAGGAACCCGCGTTGTTCTCTCTGCTCCAGGTTGCACCATACTGTGAGCATGTCATGAGCTGTAAACACACCCCTCAAAGTCAACAGTTTCAAGTAAGAGCAAATGAGATAATTCCTCAGGAGAGAAACAGAGAGTGAAGACTTAATATGTTACCAGTAATTTCAATAAATTCCATTCAAGGCAAAGACTTTTTAAAATGAAAGAAAGAATAAAGTAGTAAAGTAGAAAAACAAACTAGCTGTGACCAATTTTATTTTTTTTTAATGGTACTGTGATCTTAGGTTTCACTTCCCAAATGGGAAACAGAACAGAGAAGTGAATCCCCTTGAAATAAAAGTGAAGTGAATAATGGGACGCCTTTAGCTGCTTGGCACATCCTGTGTATGCTGATCGTTCTCTTTATAGCGGGCAGGAGCCCTTCTAGACTCTTCTTTACCCACACTGACTCTTTGCTGAGCCAAACTGTGTTGTATAAGCAGTCAGGAAAAAGCTTTCCTGCATTTCCCCTCCAGCCCCACAGTGCCATGTGTGCTGTCCTGTACTGATGCTCACCTCCCCTCCCTTGTGCAGGAGTGCTTGTGTGCACAGCACTGCTCCTTGGCCCTCCTACCAGCACAGACCCACACTCCCCATGGCTGGCATAAGTGAGCACTCACGCAGCCCTACCTGCCCTTGTGTAACCTGCACCCATCCCACCACACACCATTTCTGCTGCAGCCTGCATGGGATGCTCACACGCAGCTGCATGATGGCCACTCAGGTTCTTGTTCACACGTTCACTAGCACTTGTTCTCATGCACAGACACATTTCCTTAAGTGAGCACAAACTCACACATACACGAACATGCATGATCTCCCTAGCCTAGTACATGAGCTCACGAATTCACACATCCACACAAACACCTATTTTTGCTTTTTCTGGTATCAAAGAGATATGGAAAAGCATACACTTCACACATGCAAACTGGTCATAGCCATTGACAGCTCAGCTATGAAGTAGAGTTATCCCCCTCCATAGCAATGTTATTGCAACAGTCTTTCTTCTCGGGAAGAGCTTTGTGGCTGAGGGTTCAACTGCTTCAGGAAACATGGTTTTGATTGGCATATTCATTCACCAGCACAGCTATTTTTATTGGCCTGGTTTAGCCTGGACACAGCTTTTGGTGCATTACCGGCTTTCGCTGCTGCTGTTTTTCATTCTCTTTATTCTGCTGGAGGTGACCATGGGAGCCTCCCTTCACCAGCAGACTTGTTCTTTTGAACAGTTTCACCAAAAGAGCCTTTGCCATCCACCACCTGCTCCCAGTTGGTCTTCACCAGTTCACTGGCACTTAGAAATTCTGGTTTGTGTTTTGGAACAGCTGTATTTGCAACACTGTCATATCGACCACAGTTTGAATCTGTGGGGTTTTGATCCATCAACAAAGACGACTGGTCATCTTTGAGCCGTGCATCTTGAACACATCTGGTGGGTCAACCAACTGCAGACATCAGTAACATCTAAACCTGTAGATCTGTGGCAGTTCTCCCTCTCTTGTTTCTCTGCAAAGGTTTCTGTATGCAGGAAAAGTTGGAAACTGGGAAAGTAGCTTTCTGCTCTCAGCCTGACTGTCCTCCCACATGGAGGGGTTGGATGCCTTTACTCTGTGTCACCTCTCAGCCTCTGGTCCCCAAACTCCAGTCTCAGAACCCGCGTGGTTCTTTACTGACTTCATAAAAATAAACAAAGGCCTGGTAGCATTTAGGTCATACTAGTAAATTATTTACACACACATCCCCCTCCCGCTTCTTACTGCACAGATCTTAGTGTTACCACACCCTGCCAGGGACTGCATTTGTCCCCACCGTGTAGTCCCCACTGCATGACAGCCAGACACTGATGCTGAGCAGGCTTTCAGTGCACAGGCTGGGCTTTGCCAGCTGCTGCCCAAGGCTGGTGTTGCCCACAAGGGAGTTGCACCCAACCTCTGCAAAAGGGGGTTTCAGCAATCCAGCCAGAGCAGGCACACTGCTACGGATGGCTTGGCACGCAGAGCTGAGTTCAGGCCAGGTAGGAGCTTATCAGCAGATCACGTCCAGCGGGGAACAGTACTGCGAGGCAGACCATTGGCAAAGCACAAACTTCCCTTGCAACTATTTTTAAAAGCACCTTTATGTCTTTCTTTTCAACTAGCACAGCACAAATAAACCAAAAGCATTGGGTGGTTGTTACTTAAGGGAACGATTGTTTTGTAGCCCTCTGCTTCCCTGGTGCAAATGAAATAGTATTGTACTCCTCAACCTCCCCTCATGAAAAAGAGTCCCCCACCCAGCTCTGCCTTTGATGCTGTTTCTGTTCTTCCATGCTGCCTTTGGTGGACTTTTGATCTTGACTCAGCATGGTTCATCTTACAATGTTTCTTCAAGTCCTGCTTCAAAGTGGGCAAGCGGACACGGAGTGTGATGTGTGTGACCAGGTTATAGGATGACAGATATTTCATGCTGATCCTCAGTGCAGATCTTTCACATGCAATGCTTCAATAATTACTGCCTTGCCCACCACTGACCCCTACCAGCTAACTTCTAATTCAGAGCAAGAGGTTTGCCCAATTTCTTCTGAAATGGCTTGCTTTGGCGTTTGTGTGCACTGAACTTTCTCCATCATTGTGGTTTGGTTTCTGAGTTTAGTTAGAAGCTTCTGGAGTTCCTCCCAGCCCTGCTGAGCCTTGCTTGCAGTTAAAATACATGGTTCTCTCTTGGCAGCAAATGCTGGTGCCTTGTTACCCTTCCTCCACTTCTGTTTTTTTAAACAGTGTTCAGAGGGCCACTTTTGTCTCCTCCAAGCATGGCCCCACTGATCCTCTCCCACCTCAGTCAGCTTTTCTTCCCCTTCTAGAACAATGGCCATTTACTTTTAATGGATTTTTCCCCCCCTCTATCAGTTCTGACTTAATTTTCAATCCATGATGATACTTTTTATCTGATGGCTGCCAAGTTTGTTTCCTTCTTGGAAGGGCCTTTACCAAAAGACCTTTTGTAAGCATGTATTTACTATAGTCACCACTAGTTCCTGATCAGATTTTTGGAAGCTCACAGAAGTCACCTGACTAGTGGGGCATGATTTAGCTTTGAAAAAAGGCACTCCATCAGTGCTGAGTATTCCATCAGTGCACTGGGTACTGGTCCGTCAGTGCACGGCCCCCATTTTCCTAGAAGACTTGTGCTGTGCCCAGTCAGCCTTTTTGGCAAATGCAGCTGCTCCCTGGAGTGGAGTTGCAGGGAGGACACCGGAGCTCTGCCCTTTGCGCTGTGGGGAGCAGCAGCAGGGCTGGTGATGGAAATGAGACTGTGGCTGTTCCACAATGCATTGTGTTTTCCTAAGTCAAACTGTTGGTCCAGGTGCTACACAGAGCAAAGCCCTGCCACTGGTACTGGCAGCTGTGCCAGGTGTTGAGGAAGCTGCAGTGGGCACCATCATCCATCCCTGTGGGGGGGGGCAGAGGCCAGCAGGAAGCACCTCAGACTGATGTGGGGCTGCCCAGGTCTTCCTGGGGAAAGCAAAGCACTGCAGTTGAAATGCCAGTTCCCCATGGACTGGCCACATGGGAAAGCCATCCAAAAGCCCCTGGAGAAGCCCCCATGGTCCTCCCTCACCACTAGCTCAGCCTGGCTCTTCTCCTTTGATATCCTAAGTCCTGGTGGCACTCCCTTGCCATGTTGGTTGGCATCACTGCACAACACCACTGATGTCTGCCCAGGGCAGGGACACCCCAGTTTAAGTCCCACATGGGCAAGTATGAGCATCAGGCCAGGGAGCTGATGGGCACCTCCAGGCCATCCTGTCCTCTGGCTTTTGCCGCTTTCCGCTGAGATAACAGTGGAATAATGTGTGTAAAGAGACACATCCAGAAGCAGGACACGGAGCAGGAGGCTCAGAAGTGGAGGGGCTGCGGCCCCCCCAACATCAAGGCAGCCAGTGGGGCTGGTGCAATGCCTGAGCTAAGTGCCAGGTCCCACACATTTGGATCCAGATCTCAGATTACCAATAGCTTAGTTTCTCAGTTGACCTGTGAAATGCTTCAAAGGGTGCTGAGAGTGTCTGCAAAGGGTGGTGGGAGCAACAGTGCCTGCTGAAGCTGGCAGAGAGGCTCCTGAGCTGCTGGGGCAGGCTGCAGTGGGAATTTTACCGCTGACTCCCAGAGGAGCAGAGCTAGGCAAGTGCACAAAGCCTTCCCAATCCAAGTTCAAATGTATGAATTTACTATATCTAACGCCTCCCTGAAATCCAAACAGACTCAATTACATTCTCTCTCCGTAATGAATCAGTAATTATATTGAAGAACACTATTATTTGTTTGGCATGACCTATATAAACCCGACTTGGGGAGCGCATATTTGGTGCAGTGCCAGTGCTCTGTGCCCTGCGTATTATTGCCTTATAAACACAACCATTGTTTGAATTTCAGATCAAAACAAAATGAGCCACATCGCTTGTCAGTTATTAGATATCTTTTTCCCAAATGCTCACCCAGACCATATTACAATAACAATAATTATTCTTACGTACTTCCTTATTATATGTTTGTGCCGAGGTAGCACATTTGCCTTTTTCCCACACGTTAGTAGCTTCTTCTGACTCTTATGATTCACTCCTGCTTATTTCCCAATGTCCATGAGCTCTTTTTGTGTTCCTTGCTGCATTTCATCAAGACCTGCAGACTGGTGTAGGCACTCACGGTGCTGTATTGCACCAGTCCGCGAAGGGTTGCAACCGGCACGGGGGCTTCACTCCTCGAGGGAACATACAAACACAAAAAAGACATGGACCCTGCCCCAGGTGTTTTATAAATATTTAACCTAGTCTGATAATGCGATAAGGACTGATAATGTGATTTGGACAGACTAAAACCCAGCCTTGCTTGGGGAGGGCTGGAAGCAGACCCTCTGAGAGAAACTGGGGGGACAGGCCCCAAGCCAGGGCATGGCGGTGCTACTGCCACAGCCACTGCCACAACTGGGGGCAGGACTCACCTTCCTAACTTTGGACATGTAAAGTTTAGTTGTCAGATCCTCAAGTTGTTGATCTACCTTTACAGTCACAGAAGAGAAGCTGTGCTTGGCTGCGGGGTGAGTCAGCCCTTCTCAAGATAAATGTGCAAGATAGGTGAGATGAATCACACACTGGAGGTGCCTATTTGTCTCCATTGACTATGCAAGAAGCCTGTCCAACTAAATAGGTTTAGACACCTAACTTTTAGGCACCTAAAATCAGGTGAGAAGAATCCCACCCTCATTGCTCTTCATTCTTCACTAGCGCCCTGATGAAAGAGGCAGTGGGAGAGGCTTCCTGGAAATGCCCTCCCAGATTTGGACCTGGCCAAACCCTTCCATCCTCTGTGCATGGGAATCTGCAAAGCCTCGCCTCTGTTCCTCCCTACGCAGCTCCTACGGACATGGGGTGCTCCAGCCATGCCCAGCTGGCAGAGATGAAAGCATGTTCCCTGCTGTGGTCTGACTGAGACAGCAGTCTTGTGGGAAAAGATATAATAGTGGAACTGAAGTTGAACTGAAGTTTGTATCATAATGTATTGGGGGGGGAGGGGGAGCAAAAAATAATAATAAATGAAAAATGGCTTCTTGCCTGGGGCTGAAAGTAGGTTTTAATGGAAAGGCATAGGCGGGAAAGCAAGCTATCTCCCCAAAGCAAGTATCTCATGGAGCTGAAAGATGTGTAGAGTGCAACCCATGTGTTTGGAAATGGTATTTTTTTACAGAGGGTTATAACCAGGCCTGTCAGAAGTGAGCTGCCACCAGCACAGCAAGCAGCACATTCTCACACCAGCACTGCCTCTCGTGTCAGACAAATGGCATGACCTGAGAGGCTCCCAAGTAGCTTTAGATGTTCCCTTTAAAACAAAACAAAACAAAGAAAAGAAAAGAAAGGTGAAAGCATTTTAGTTGTAGCACATTCTTTCAGAGCTAAAAATCATGAAAACATTCCACTGGTTGACATTTGAATAAATCAGCAGCCAGGGCTGCTCTGGCTGGAAACATGCAGAGGCCAACAGAAATCACTGCTGCATTATCACCCTCCTGTGTACAGGCCTGGGAGCATGGAAGTAAGATTTGCTAAAAAATGTGGTGTTTGTGTTGAGATCTGTTCCTTGCCATGTCCCCAGTCACTTCTGTGTCATGCACTAACCCTTATTGGTGCAAGGTCATCTGCTGTTTCGATGTGCAGCTTGCTTGCTTTTTTGCTGTGTTTTTTTTGGGGGGGGTTTTTTGGTTTGTGTTTTTTTTTTTTTTGTTTTGTTTGTTTGTTTTTGTTTTTCTGGAAACTGCCAATAGTCTCTTTAAAGCTTCCCTTAAACTGCGTAACAGGTTATTTAGGTGAGAGATATTAGACGTCTCTCTGCCCTGGAAGGCACAGAGCCCTGTGCAGATCAGGCCAGGTTAAAGGTTGAAGCTCTACTCTTACTGTACACCATCATCACCCCCTGAGTTTGGGCCCAGCAGGAATGCTGGGGACCTTGGGACCACCATGTGCCTGGCTAAAGAGGGTGCCAGCACCCAGCTCTGCAGGCTGTCCCATGCAGGTGGGCTTCCTGCAGAGAGAGGCACAGGGTACTTCTCTGGGGACCCACAGCAGGATGGCACGATTTCTCCCTAGCAGCTGCTTCATAGCTCTCCTCTCCCAGTGATGCACAACCTCTTGCTCCCTCTCTCACCTTGCTGTAGCCGGGCTGGTGTGCTTTCCTGGCTCCCATTGCTGCACCAGCAGGATGGAAATCCCTTATCCGGCTTCACACAGTTATGGTGCGCTCAGGGAGGAAAGAGCAGATGAGATTTGTTCCTTGCCCTAATGGGTTTGCAACTTCACTGAGAACAGGCAAACCGGTAAGAAGAGTGAGTGAGGTTTCTCTGCCGGAGGCGATGGGCAGCAGGAGGGGGCTGCTGGGCTTTCCACAACCATGCAGCAGCCAGTCCTGGTGATGTTCTTTTCCTCTAGTCCCTTGACCCTATTATCTTCTGCACTGGCTTGTGCCCCAGCTCAGCTCCCACCCCAACACAGGCTGCACACGTCTGAGTGGATGGACCTCGGGATGTGGCTGGGCCAGCCACCTGACAAACACTAACCACTAGCTTGGAGCTGCTGTCCTGTTGTGTGGAATTAGATTAACTGCATTAGTATTTCCACTGGAAATTATAACTTGGATCCCTTAAGTTCATCCAATTTCCTTATCCTGCATCTGCTGAAAGGATACCTCTGCTTTTTCCAGAGCAGTATCTTGTCTGTGCCACCAGTGCCAAATCTGTGGCAGTCCATGTGACTCTTTCAGAAGAGGCCACATACTACCCCTACCTCCTGGCTCCTTCTCCCCTCAGTTTCCCCAGAGGTATCCCCACATCTAAGAAACAAAAAATCCTCTTTATGAACAACCACATCAGATCCCAAACTCCATTACTAATTAGTAACAATGTCCCATAATTTAGATCACCTTGAATGGTCTTTAGGTCGTTCACAGGTGCAAAGTCAGGAGGATTAAGGGCTTATAATATTTGTTTGGTAGCGTAACTACCAACTCCAGCAAAAATAATGGAGCTAGCTTCTTGGGTTTCCTGCCACCACAAAGTACACACATGCACACACTCTCTATTTTATGAATGTTTACATACCCGAGCTGCCAGGAATCTTACTCCCGTTGCTTCCCACCACCTTAACACACTTTCCTGTATCTCTGCGAGTTTGTTTCCTCACCCAGCAGCCGGTAATATCCCTTTCGCTGGGGAGCAGGCGGAGGCCGGGCTTCCTCCCGTGACAGAAAAGCCTGGCAGAGGGCGCACCTACAATCTGTGGTTTCCATCCCGAGCCATTCACACCTCCCAGTGGCTACCCAGAGATGTTCCACGGACCGAGCGCAAGGCCCAAATAAAAGGAAGGATTAAAAAGTTAGGGACAGGCGGGGAATGGCCACACAGACATCCGCCTACCACCCCTGAAAGGCCACAGCGTCTGAGGAGGTGCCTGGGTCGGAGGAAACTTCTACACCCGCTTGTGGAGACGAGCAGAAAGGCACTTCCACACCTCCACCTCCAGGGGCACAGCCAACAAAAATAGCGCTGGACCCAAAGGATATAAATAGAATAGCGGCTGCAGAAAGCTTCGACTCACTTTACACTGCCAGCAGAAATAGAGGCAGGAGGTTTGTCCTTCCTCCAGCCCCAGCCCCCGCCCCCGTACATCAGAATACCACTGCAGAAAAGGTATGTCTATTTATCTGAACATTCCCATGGGAGCAGGGCAGTGAAATGCCTAACTTACCCAAAACTCACAGGAGAAAATGTTGCTAGCGGCAAAAACACTTCCCTTTCCTAACTTGAAACTTTGGGAATTGGGTGGTAGGAAGGGGAACAAACCAAACCACCACCCTCCACCTTGTTTTCAACAACTAAGGCTTTTTTGCTCTAGTGTTCTAGTTCAGTAACTCTGACAAGCACACCTGCAGGCTTCCCACTGCTGACCCGCTCCAGGTGAAGACAAGTGGAGGTGTCTTAAGATAGCAATCTCCTTCTGTTGCTATGGGAGCTGTAACATCACCAAATATATTTGTGGCAGAGCTGGCACGTGGGTTCAGTTTATACCTGCTTCTCAAAGTAACCTCTTATTACTCTGACAAGGAGCTAAACTGCAGCCACCCCAGGAGACTGCTCTCCAGCCTTTAGCAGAAGCCAGTGTGTGAACCCTTGCCCAGAGTTAAGGGATGAGATAGTGCTGATTTGTATTTCCCATCACTGACCTCCTCCTGCCTGGCACAGATAATCTGATGTTGCACAGCTAATCCCAAACCAAATTTGTGAGGTGCGCCTTCAAGCCCATCAGGGTTAAATGGAGTATAAAGCATAAAAGTAGGCCCTAACTACGTAAAAATAACTGAGCTGAGTCAGCTCAAAGGTCTGTTGTGGCCTTCCTCTTATCTCCAAGAGCAGCTAACACTTAGGAGTTAGAAACAGGGGAGTGAGTGATACTTTTGCTGTGCATTGTCCAGCAACTTGCTGCAGAGGTCTGCCTTTGCCTCTAGTAAACCTCCAGGGACTTTTCCTCCATAAATTTGTTGAATTGCTTTTTTGACCCTGTTTATACTTTTGACCTCCACAGCATCATGTGACAATGAGCCCACAGTTTTATACACACACAATTGGAAAAAAAATATTCCTTTGAACCTCCTTTTTAATTTCATTTGCTGCCCCCTGGTTCTTCCCTGTTTTCTGGCCATTCCAGCCCATTTCAGCTCTCTTTTGGGAAAGTGGTTCTTAATTCCTCTGTTAAATGTGTACACATGTCTGATGAAGGATCTTACCCCCCCTGTATTTTGACACAAGTTTAGCATCTGCATGCATTGGAACCAAGGAACAAGAATGCTTCAGAAGCTGCTTGTGCACCGAGGACACATTTGGGAAGGGCTTGGAAAGCCCTAGACATTTATTCCAGCTGTAGTATCCCGACTGAATTGTGCTGGGCCTGGACAGATTGACCCACATGAGAAAGCTAACGAGCATGGCACTGCATTCATTCACGTTTTCAGTAGTCTTCCTTAATAACTGACTTTCATTTTATTCATTCATGTATCTTTGTTCAGTTGCATCTTTCAAAGTGTTGGCATGTCTCTGGCGGAAGGTGCAAGGCTCCGATTTTTTCATTCCTCTGCTCAGTGTGAATTCATGCCCACACAAATTCCCACTCTGGCCCGGAGGGCTCTGACTTTTAGCCACGAGGTGGGGTGAGCAGCTAAATTCCTGATCTGAGCATGTGCGCAGCCAATGCAAAGCAGACCACCATGGAGTCGGGGTTTGCCAAACTAAATCACTGGAAAAGAATTCCTTCTCGGCTTCAGCTTTCGCTGCTTGATCCGTGGAAATGCGCGACCTTAAAACCCCAAGTTTCCAAAACAAAGGCACACGGGAGAGCGAATAATGCAAAAGTGGTGGGGGCTGTCCCGCACAGAGCCCTCCGCTCAGCATTGCACCTTGATCGGCTGATGGAGAAGAACAGAAGTGAAAACCAGGCTAGGACCGACTAAGGAGAGAAATAGTTATCTCAGCTGGGTTTCTCGGTAACTCTTGGAAAGTCCCTGAAATGACGTTTCTAACCTAACAATTAAAATGGGTTTAATTATAGACAGGCTCAGAGCCCTGGGAACAAGCACCATCTACAGAATGAGTAAACAACTACAGAAAATAATAGGCTGGTCTCTCTCCTGGTTACTTCTGGCCAAAGCAAGGAAAATGAAAGAAGAAACTAGAAGGAGAAGGAAATTCGAGGAACCTGGTTGCTCTGCTTAAGTAAATAATAACAATATATATATTAGAAAAAAAAAAAAAAGTCAGAAATCTGGAATAGCTAGAGCCTGTGGGCGTTCCTCTCGGTTGGTTATTTTGGCTGCTCTTGAAGACCGAAGGAGGGGAAAAAGATCAGCCGCCAGCTCAAAGTCCAGGTCCTGCGACTCTAAAGCAAACAGAAGAGGAAGTGGATCATTTGTTTGAAGTTTTCAGAGCGATGGCCGCTCGGGCCGGCATTGCGCAGCCCAAAGCGGGGGGCTCCTTCCTGCCGGCCAAGCCGGGCGTGGGGCAGGCGGAGCAGTGTGGGTGCCGGACAGCGGCAGGCCCCCCCCCCAAGCTGTCTGTGCGGGGAGGGAGAGGGCCGGGATGCCATTGCTCGGCCCTGGGTGAAATAGTCGCTGAAGTTATAGTCAGGGCGAGCCTTGCTGGGCTGGGCGGGTCTGGGGGAAGCGGGTTTCACGCTGAGGCTCCCTAGCACTGAGAAACCTCCGAGCGCTTTGCTTTTTTAGTGTTTTAACTTATTTTTAAACAAACTGCCGCCATGCTCCCCACTCCTCCCCGCCGTATCGATATACGCATGAATCATACTTTGCCTAAAATCTGGAACAGATTACTTGCTCGGAGACGTTATTTAGTTTCTTTTCTCTCAGTTTTACAATTCTGAGTTCTGGGGGCTGGACGAGGACTATGCGGGGGGAAAAAGGCAGAACTCCTCAGACACCCTTTTGAAGTGCAAACCCGTATCTTAACCATTTAAACTAACGCGGACGGGAGCTATTTCCCCTCGCAGCGCTCCCAACTTCCAGTAAAAACTGGGGACGCGGAGTAACTCCCCCGGGAGGTGCCCGTGTGTACCCACACAAAGCCAGTCCCGAGCAGGTCCACCCTCACTGCAGGCGGACAGACCCCGGCGGGACCGCCTCCCCCGCCAACCGCCGCCGGGCCGTTGGTACTTGCGGGGGCTCAGGCGTACCGGGCAGGCGCGAGGCCCCTGCGCGAACCCCCCCGCGCCAGGCCCCCGCCTTCCACGCGCACACAACGGCCTTCTTGAGGCGGGAGGGGCGGCGGCGGCGGCGGGGCGGGTTTTCCCCTCTTCTGGTCTTCTTTTTTTCTTTTTTTTTTTTTTTTTTTTAAATACCCCCCCTCCCCCTTTTTTTTTCTCCTTTCTTTCCCCTCTCCTTCCCTCCCCC
>JANRGW010032250.1:51809-77594 GCA_024733675.1 Psilopsiagon aymara
CTGAACTCCTCCCACCCCATCCCCAGTAGTCTGAGCTGGATGTTAACATGTCCACCTGCCTGCTGTAGACCCACTGGCTTAAACCTTAAGTGCCAAATTACGATGAAAAGCAATAACGTTTACAAAATTAGTGCCTTTTAACACTTTCACTGTGACTATTACCTCTCCAGCTGCAGAGGGCACCAGCAGCTCTGTGCACTTCCAGATGTGCAGGAAATGTCCGGATCCAGCTCCCTCCACTGGCCATGTACTGCATAACCCTCTCCTTGTCCCTTCCTGACTGGCCAGTTTCCGCTAGGCTGCAGGCATGTGGGCAAGTGTTAGCATCCAGTCTTCTTTCTCCCCTCCCCTTAAAGACTAGTCTTGCCTGGATCTGCTCAGGTCTGCGGGAAGAAAAAGCTGAGAACGGACAAAGATTGTAACAAGAGTGGGACTTCGACTGGGAGGAAGAAAACAAAACAACAGCAAAAAAGAAAACAAAAACCAGATGGACTATGAGAGACTTGATTTTGGTGCTAAAAAAGTTCCCCGTGTATTCATGTGACATCTTAAAACAAATACAGAAATAAGAGGGGGTGGGGCCAACAAGTCATTCCACACACACAAAAGTTCGTGTAAACAAAGTTCCAGTAGACATAGCTTTAATGGTTTTTGCTCTAGAGTACTTTAGATCTATCTTAGAGCACTCACGCCAAGCTTTCTATTTTTTTTTTTCTGGGTTTTTAATTTTGTATAACTTCAGAAATTGGAGAGCAGATTTTGCTTGTCACTGCACAACAATATAAAAAGGCTTATTTAACTTATCAAAACGTATTTATTGCCGAACCTATGCTTTTTTTGTTAATTTTGTTCATATTTATCGGGATGATGAATCCATAGAATATATTCTTTTATGTTTAAATTATGATCTTCCATATTAATCTTAAGATTGTGAAGTGTCTTTCCTTTTTTTCCCCACAGTTTAATATATTATACTACAATGACATTTTTTGTAACTTTACACTTTTTTGGTTATTTTATTTTAAAAAATGAAAAATTAATTTAAAAAAATGCAAAAACTGTGTTTGGATTATTTATTTTAGAATTACCCCCCTTTTTTTGTTTTTGTGTTGGACTGCAAATTGAGTTAATGTGCTTCTTTGCCTTTCTTCTCCTCTTCCCCTCCCCTGGGTCTTAACTACCTAGGGCTTTAGAATGTACATACCTGAGCTCTGTTGTGAGACAGTGTGGAAGAAAGACCTTTGTCTTCCTCTTTCTGTGTAGATTCTTCAAGGAGAAAAGCCTTGGGCTCAAAGTGCCTATCTGAAGACATTCCAAATACAGTTTGTCTTTGCGTTTCTGTATTCCAAGTTTGGAGTTTTCCTTGCCGAGGTGAATGGGACTGGCACAAAGAGAATAATGAATGTAATTCTCCCCCCCGCCTTACTGTTCACTACATTGCTTTTTCCTCCTCTTTGTGTGAGTTTATTTAAAAGAGAATCTCTTTTGTAATGACTGTTTGCAGTTTAAATCAATAAACCCCAAGTTTTTTCAAGAAACTGACAGTGGAGCTGGTTTTCCTTGCACAGATTGAGGGGTTGGTTTACAGACAGCCGCTTAAATGCAGATAGTTTACTCCTCTTGACCTAGAAGTGCCCACCCTGTGCTCAGGCATCCCTCCGTCATTCCTCATGGATTCAGTGGGTCAGCTGTACAAACCTGTGGATGCAGAGGTCAATAGCAGCAAATCACCAGTGTGACCTATTTCAGTGGCCTCATGGCTCTCTCTCTTAGGGAGTCTTCCCATCTTGAGTCCTTCAGTCTCTTCTCTAAGCTTCTTTCTGATCAATGTATCTTAAACTTTGGTTTGGCTTTTGTTCCCTATGCAGTTCCTTTCCCCTTCATGGGAAGCCTATGCATGTTTTGAGCAAGGCTCAAGTGGGATGTTGAAGTGGCATGGGTTTCCCAAGTCTTAGGACTGGCTTGTTACTACTCCCTTTTGGTAGGAAGTGGTTTGTGGGGGAGAGGAATGTGGACCCCCAGAGAAGTCTTCACCCGTTACAGCATTGGAGCCCGCATACCCCTTTAAGTATCAGTTGGCAACCCCAGAAGCTTCTGAACCCAGTGGTTTTATTCAGGGATGCTTCTTTGTCAGCGCTCGTCATAGTGTAAATCTTGTGTTTCCACCTTTGAGCTCTCTGGAGCAAGCTTGGCACTCCGTCTGAAACTGTACCAGCTCGCTCTCAAATCCAGGGTGGAATATTGTTTCTGAACCACCAATCTTTCATCTGTCTTGACATGCCTCGCTGTTCAGAAGAAGTGTTTCCTAATTCATGTTGGAAAAGTTCCTGACAAACAAAAGCTGTGGGATAGCTCAAGGCTTATACCAGCGTACCTTTCTTGGTGTTGGCTTTGTGTAATGTGCTTGCTTGTGTGGTCTGGCAATAAAGGTAAGCTAGGTGGAGGAAAGATGGTGGAAGAGGAGTGTGGTTGGTAACAGCTGGTTCCCATGAACAGTGCAGAAGCTGCCTGGGCGATGCTGATGTAACTAGCATGCAGTGCAGTCTGTGCTGATGCCTGAGAAAGGAGCCTCGGGCACAGCCCCAGTGCTGCTCAACAGGCCTCCAGAAACCTGCTGACTGCAGCCTTGCCCCTGGGTGTAAAGGTGATGGGGCCCACATGAGAGATGGGCTCCTTCCTGGAAGACCTCCCGTGCCCAGGTGCAGCAAGCACCCGGGCCTGCCTTCTTGCCAAATGCTGGAAGCCATGCCATCGGCCCCTCAAGAACAAGGTGTATCAGATCTGGAGAGGATCCCAAGTCTATCTCAAGGTGTGCACATGGGGCTTGAAACTGCTCACCTCTTCTCTGGACTTTTTGTGCAGCTCTTCAAATAGTCTGCCCAGTTAATAACTGATGAACAAAATAGCTGTATTGGTTGCACAGTGCTATTGGTGTGACGAACTACTGGGAAGCTGTGCTGAAAGTAGGTCTTTCCTGGTAGTTCTGTACTTCCCTTGTCCTAGTGCACTAGTTCTGGGAAGCAAGCACTGTTTTTCTCCTGTGAATGTATTAATGATAAATGCTCTATCACTCGCTGTTTTGCTTTTTGAAACTAGCCTTGAGATAGGTCACACAGGGCATAGAGAAGAGCAGAACAGGCAGCATCAGAAGCTTACTTTCTGCCACAGTTTGTGAAGGAGAGTGAGGCAAGAGCCTCCAGAAATGCAGGGATTTCCCTGATTTGATACTATTAGCATTCATCATTACTTGGGTGTATGGCAGCGGCTAGTCTGGAGGGACTTACCCTTCCTTGGGTTTACCATGGGTGAGTTGTCCATGCTGTTTCTTGTAGGGTTAGCATCTGTATCGCCTAGCAGTTTGCCTTGGTTGGTAATAGCTTAGCCAAAGCTCAGAAAGGTAAATAGCCTTTTTTGGCATGATGGTTTTGAGACATTCCTTTGATTTGAGGGCTCCTCCATGCTCTGGGTCATTGGCTCTAACAGGAGAGCATCACAGGACTCTCAAGAGTGGCCAGGAAGAAAGAGACAGCTTGTGTGTTGGAACAATTGCTCTTCTGATGTGCCTGGTGTGCCTGGGAAGAGAGAAGTACCCTCAAGAGCAAGATACCTGTCATCCCATGTGAGGTGGCATGGCAGAGCATGCCTTGGTGCACTTACAGCTCTTACTGTGGGGCAGGGGACTCTTGCTGTTCCTCACATACTTTTGTTAGTCGTGGGTATTTGCAGTGTGAGCCTCTTGTAAGAAGACTGGGTCCATGTCTCTGGGCTGCAGGTACTAGATGTCACTTGTCACTTATATTTTGGCTTCTAAGTCAGATGATTAGTGCTATCCACATCCGACATGCCTGGCTATCTCTGGAAATTACAGGCAGTGTATATGGCTGGCTGTGCCAGTTGCCTCTTGGTGAGGAGAAACAGGATGACTGATTTGCAGAGCTCCAGGTGGCTCAGATCCCACTCCAGTAGCTGCCTCCCTCTTTCCTAATTCCTACAATAGCTATAAGTGTCCCCGAGACTGTACTGGCTACTGCCTTGCTAAGGGCTAAACGTGTCTTTTGTACCAAAGCACCTTCAGTTCTGCAGTCGGGGGCTATAGAAAGACAGGCCGCCTCATTTCCTGAGCTTCTCTGTAAATGAGGGCTGCAAAGTCAAATAGGGCTTCTTTGTTGTTGTTGCTGTTGTTTTTAAAGGCAGTTGGGAACTTCACTACCTAGTTTTGGCTAACCTTTGTTTAGTATCACTTGAATTTAGGTATGGTGTGATAGATTGCAAGTAATATAAAATGTAATTTAAAAAGAAGCCTGTAATGCTCCAAGTTCCTGACCGGATGTGCCTCAGCAGCATAGCTGTGAAGTCGGGATGCAGAGTAGGGCAGAACTTGGAGAACTGGACAACAGTAGGTACATGCCTGGAGGGGAGCATACAAGGGGGTTTGGGGGGAGGTGCAGGGAGGGCAGCAGTCTGCATGGGGGTCTTGGAGCTAGTGTTGCAAACCATGTGGGAAGACCAGGCTCTTGCATGGCAGAGGGGAGGTGGCAGTAGGGCAGGAAATGATGGGTCACCATTAAAGACTGGGAACAAAGCAAGAGATAGAGATCAAGTCCACACAGCATGGGGGATAGCAGAGGTGAGAGAGAATCCATCCCAGTCTAAAGGCTTCTTAACTAATGGTGTTTGAATGCATGAAGGGTAACGAACTGGGTCTCCAGCAGGGCTCAGGAGCATCATCATGGAGGGAAAGGTCTGGATAATGTAGCCTGCTGGATACTATCTGATGACTATGCACAAGGATATGAATGAGTATTAAGATGCAGTAATACTCATGGGCTGCATGCCCTTTACACTTGCTAATTGCTGCAATTTGTGTGGCCCTGTTGGCGAAAGTGAGCATGTGCTTGAGTCTGGGGAAAGAGGCTTTGGGAGAAGGTGTAGTGGTCAGTGTGTGAGCAAAGAGGCTCCTGGCTCCAGTGCTGGATGTGTTGCATAGCCTGGAGGCTGCAGACGTGCCCAGGGGTGGCAATGACACAAAAGCACAGCCCCAATACGTTGCCTGGGAGGGAGTGAGAGGCTTGTGCTTGGGAGAGACTCCTCATGCCCTAGGAAACAGTAGGCAAACATGAAGATGTATGGTCTTGTACCCAACAGTGGGGCTAGGAGGGCAGTTCTGCTGTGGGGAGCTGGTGCAGCGAGTGACCAGGTGCTCTGGTGACAGACTAAAGTGTGGGGAGGGGAGTGAAAAGAGGCAAAAAAAAAAGAGTGAAGAAGGGTGTCTTCATTACCGGGGCCACACAGAAGCGGGGTCAGGAGGAGCCCATAGCAAAAGCAGTTTGAGAGGTATGAACCAGCCATAAACAAGACGAAAAGAGTAAAATTAGCGTTGGGAAGGAGTTCAGCTGGGAGGGAGGGGTGAAACCTGTCGCAGAGGGTATCTCTGGGGCTGGGAATGCTGGGAGGGATGGCGAGACTGGCTCAGCAGGGATGCTGCAAGTGTCTGCTGGGAACTCACGGAACAGCCCTCAAGCTCTAGGCCGATTTAAGCCCAAAATGTTAGAAGATGATGTAAAATGTCCTTTGTTTGGAGACATTCTCACCCGTTAAGCAATGCCTGTGCCTCACAAAGCCGGCACTTATTCCCTAGAATACTTCCAGCAAAAAAGAGAAAAAACCAAGTTCCTCTAAGACACCCTAAACCAATACCTGCTGTGACTAAGCCCTGTGGGCAGCTCCACAGCTGATTTATATCCTCCTCCTCCTCCAAACCGAAGGGGTTAGAGTGGAAACAGACGCTGCGTTAAACATAGCCGAGGGCAGCGAGCAAGACAGCCCTGCACTGAGGCGGGGAGGAAGCGGGGCTGCGGGGCGGCTGCTGCCAGGCGTGACGCCGGTTCGGGTTTCCTCGTAGGCAGAACAGAGCTCCTTTTGGCTGGTGCAGCTTTATGGGCTCGCCTGGGTTTATTACACTGCAAATGTTTTGAATTCCACATCTTAATTTCCAGAGAGGCTTTGCTTCACTTTTTCTGCTTTCTTTTTTTCACTACCACTGCCTTAACCTCTTCTTTTTGACCAGGTTTTGGTCAAAGCAGCCGTTTTGTGAGCAAACACGAGACTGGAATTCTCCCTGCCTGGGCTCCAGCTGCAAATTAATCTCTTTTCATAGCTTCATTTTATGTACGCCCACTATCCCCGCACATTAACTTAGTCAACACATGGAAGTGAAATTTTTCCATGCAGGATCCTGCAGGCTGTGTGGAGCACGTGACTGCCAGCTCCAGTTTTCTTGCACCTCTGGGTGGAAGGAAGTTTCCTCATCCCCCCACATGTGAGCGGTTGTCAGTGCAATGTGAAAAGTTTTAACAACTGGAGTTGGTGGAAACATTTCAGGGTTCAGCATTTCTCTGTGTGTTTAAAGTCTACCACAGCAGCTGGGCAGAGGCAAAGCCATAGGTATGGTATGTCTGCAGTACCTCTGGTCCTACCAGACCACCGGTCAGCAAAAGAGCCAATGGGAGGTTTGTCAGTGGAGTCATTCTGTCTCTGTGGCGTTTACCTCCCTCCCAGAGAGGACAGAAAGTGCAAGCAATGCTGATGCTGACAAAGACAGCTGGAGTCTGCTTGGCCTATGTGGCGATGCACGTTGTTCTTCCTTATGATGCCTTTCACACATGGGCCTGGGAGAACATTACAGGTATTTTGGGCACTTGGCAAATGTTAACTGAACCTATTCCTGAGGTTTTAGAACCCTGTTAGATACATGACTATTAAGGGGATTGTCTGGCAGTGGCACAGTATCACAGAAAGAGCTGCAAAAATAATTTAGGACTCCTGATACTTTTTCTCCTGTCTTAGTCTCCAGGCAACAGCAAATATTTCTCCTGAATACTCTGGATGAGCAGATGCCAACGTTGATTCACAGGAAAAGGATGTAGCCACGCAAGCCGTAGAAATGTTGTTTGGGATGGTAGCCACAGCCCCTAAGGAGACATTAAGCAATATGGAACAAACGCCAATGAAGTTACTTCTTGAAGCTCTTGCTTTGTTTGCTATAAAGAGATTTCTTGAGCAGTTTTATGTGGGAGCCATCGTGATTACCTTGATTACAGCTACACGAAGAGAATATACTGTTTCCCAGCTCTGGGGATGCTGCAAGGGCTTTGGGACACTAACATAGTCTGGGTTTACCAAGAAGTTTCAGTCACAGAAGATGAGGAAAGGTTTTGTTGAAGGCCAACATCAGAGTGTAAAAGGTGCACTTTTGTGTGGAAAGAGGACGGCGCTGAAAATACACAGAAGAGGCTCCTTGTTTATTTTCTCTCAGCCTCAGATCTTCTGTGCTGTGTTTACAAACAACCCCATTTTCCCCATGATTAGACTTACAAATTTATCATGGGATTGAAAAGCTGACAACAAACTTAATTCACCCCCTCTTGATGGTGCCCAACTGAAAGAGCTAGGGGAGCTGCAGAAAATCATTTTCCTCTAAGTTTAGGTAATGTGGCTTTGGATCCAGACTGAATCTGCTGACCAAGACATTTTCCTTCTCCTGGCACCCTTCTGACCAGAAAAACACTCTTAGCCTGGATGAAAACAGAACTGGAGATGTTTTCCAAACATCTGGCACTTTGTTTGAAAAGCGAGCGGTCTGTAAGAACTTGAGGGCAGGCAGCTGGGGGGAGGCCAGCGGTGTCATGGTGAAGGCTGGAGGCAGCAACCCATGGGGTTATCAGTGTATCATCCAGGTTGGCAGGGACTTGTAGTAAGTCATCCAGACCTTCACTCTTAACTATGGCAAGGCTGATCTCATTATCCACAAACCTCCTCTTCTGGACATTGTTGTCTAGCAATAGCCTGAAACAAACGTCTCCGGCACCAATGCGTCCATGGCATTCCCTTGTCAGGAAGTTTCAACACTCAGGCTATTTTAACCTCTCAATATGTAGCCTAATACTTAACCTGAATGTCTCCTGTGGAGGTTTGTGACTATTAATTTCTCATCCCATCCCCTTCAGTCCCTGCAGAATGGCATGTATGGTTTCACCTTTCAGCTTTCCTGACAGTTATGCCCTTTCCCAGTCTGTTCCCAGAGGATTTGCTTTTCCAAACCTTTCTACTCCTCTCTTCCTATGCCTGCTCAAAAATAGGATGCCCTAAACCCATCCTGAACTTTAATTTTCAGTCTGGTTCTGCTCTCACTGATGCTGTCTTGCCTCTGGTTCTTGTGGAGGCAAGTTCAACTTTCCTGGCCCAATCTGTGATGAGGACAGGAAAAAAGCACTATATCAAATGATATTGTTTCTGTTAGGAATACAATGGGATACAGAGTTGGACCTCTTGTCACAGCAATTGTGCTGCCAAACAGGGCCCTGCAGCATTACTCAGGAGTGTCCTGGCTCCCTTCACACAGACCGACAGTGATGGGTGTCTGGTTCTTGGGACTTTATCCCCACGGGGTTGTATGTATGAATATGTATGTGTGCACAATATCTAGCTCTGATATTAGCCCTGTGCTTCATGGCACCCAGGACCCTTGGGAGCCTGCCAGCGTGCTCAGAGGATGCTGTGCTTCTGCCCTACAGTTTTCCTTCCTGAAGGAGAGACACTCATCCCTGTCCCTGGGTAACATAAGCTTTGAAACATGAGTTGATTTGTTTCTACTTACCATTATCTCGGTTTACATAAATTACAGTGCTTAACAGTGGTCATAAAATTATCCAGCCTTAAAAAAAATCAAGCTGTTGAAATTGGCTCTGTGGCCTCCCTGATCAGCTCATTTCCAATGGGCAAACATGCAGTGGGAAAAGAAACAGTCCTTTCTTGTTTGTCACAAATGTTCATCTCCCTTTTGTATCAGCAGCCAGCTTCCCTGATTTCTTAGTGTTGTTTGGTATAAAAAAGTGCATCAAGCCTTTCACTGTGTGCTGATTCACCATTCTGAATAACTCTGACAAGTTATTTAACTCAACTAAATCATCCAGTGTCCCCCACCGGCAGCAGCCAACACATCTCTGACAGTCAGGTTCTGCCCTGAAAAGGAGTTTTCTTGACAAAGCAGTGATGATTCTCTTTCAGGGATATTGGATCACCTCTGGGTGTACTGCAAGTGAAATATTTTCTTCAACATGTCTCATCTGGAAGCTGAAAGGCAGGCTGTCTGGTTTCATTAATTGCTCTTGACCTGTGCTAGGATTTAGGCATCGAATCTGTCCTCTTTCTGTGTCCAAAGAAGAAAAGCAATAGAATCTTATTTTAGTTGCTAATCAGAGACGCTATTAATCTAAATATGAATAAGGAGTAGATGGGCTGAACAACCAGCAATATCAGATAGACACTTTTCCATCAATGGTACCTTGCGCTGTATTTTTGCGAGCAAGTTGGACAGGATGGCACAGATCCTTGGGTCCTTCTTACTCCTGACTCCAGGAGGGAGGGGTAGCCTGTAACACTGTTGCCTATCATGTCTTTATGTCTACTTTATTGTCCATGAAAAAACTTTGCTCTCTGGCTTACGCTATTTATTTCCTCTAACAATCTTTCTAAGAGGCCTTATCAAAATTGGTGTAAAAAGATGGCTGACCCACAGCATGTTTATTGGGTCGTCTTTATCTGCTCTTCCCCTATTTTTTTCCTTACTCAGTGTGTGACTCTGTCATGACCATTAGCAGTCAGAACCTCTGATAAGACCATAGTCCTGTGTCCCACAAGCAATTCAGCCCTGAGCACCCCAGGAAAGTCAGCAGACAGGCACACAAGATATAGGTGAGCAAAGTCAGAGGGCACGAGACGGCAGTTCTGGTTCTGTTCAGATACAAAGTCCACTCGATGCCTTCTCTGAGCACTGCAGGAAACAGGGTGCTTAAGATGGTCTTTGAAAGGTGAGACAGGCAGCAACCTGTCTGGAGTGGGTTTGAGCTCTGGATTGCGCAGTGCCCATTGTGTGGGGCTGGCCCTTGGCCATTGGCTTCATGTGGTAGAAGAAAGGCTCTTTGCCCTGCAGTGCTCATCACTCACTCTGGCTGAGGAGAGCAGCCTGCCATGGCCACCCTGCCACCGAGGGGGCTCTGGAGGTGGAGGTGGCAGGGGCAGCCAGGGCAGAGTGAATGACCCCGTTCTCCCAGACAAGCCTAAGCAGCACGTGGCATGAGCAGGCTGGTAGCAAATGGCAATCAGGTGCTCATTTTGCTTCCTGGTTGTGTTTCTTCCTCCTGCCTGCAGCCCCGCTCTCCACCCACCGTGCTTAGCACCCTCTCCCTGAGCCGAGGGCTGTAACATCCTGCTCTCTGTCTGGGGGCACCTCTGCCTGTACCTTCCTCCAGGAAGGCAAGTGGCAGCAGGATGTGTGCTGCCTCTCCCAGTGGCTAGATCAAAGGATTTAGGTTTCCCCAATGTGTAGACAAGCCACTTGCCTCCTGGTCCTGTAGGTTACCAGCTCTACCAAGAGGCAGAGACCAGCAGGACCATGACACAAGACAAGCTGGAAGCCCACTGAGCTCCTCCAGCAGACTGAAATGAGTTTTGCTCCTGCAAGGTGTCCTCCTCTGGTTTTGCCTCGCTTGTCCTTTGCAGGGCTAGGACCTCCTGTCCTTCATGTGCTAAAAAGCTTGTAATGAGCTACTTTCTAAAAGCCCTGAAGAGGTTCAAAGGGTGTGCTGAGTTCATCTCCTTCGGGGGATGGAAAAACCCAACACCCATGTGCTGCTGTAAGTACCGACCTACCCAACCTCATCTCACTGCTAAGGCCACAATAGCTCTCACACACAGCACAGATCATGCCTTTGCCAGGTCAGGTTTTGCTGCTACAATAACACACAGGCACTAAGCTTCTCAACTGGGTTCTAGAGGATTTATTTAGGTAGTGAAATGGGCTCACTCTTATTTAAAAGCTGGTGGACAGTGTGGTTCAAGATGATACTTTGTGTAATTAGGATTTTTTTAAAAGTACATTGTGCACTCTTTTCTGGTACATAGAGACTGTCTGTGAAAAGGCCAGACGGTGGAAGCATGGGTTACTTCAATTTTTACATGTCTATTCTGTGTGGTCCCATTGGTAGGATTAGGACTGCCATGACTCATGGCTGACAACAAGGGGTGACTGGGAATCCAGCCTATTCCTCTGCTCCGTCTAAGTGAAATGCAAGAAGTAAACAAGGAACGGGAATGCAAAAAAGTAAAATCCAGTCCAACTCCAGCTAAAGGCAATGTACAAATTCCTTTTTAGTGCTCTTTGACACACAGAACTGGTCCTGAACTGTTATCGTTTGGTCTGCTAGTAAAACAGGTCATAATGTTCAATATCAAGTAAACTAGGAAAAGAGGAAGAAGCCTCAATTCAGGACTGAGCATCTCAGCAGTGTGGAAACAAGTTCTGGCAGGGGCTGGAGCCTTCAACTCCAGCCAAAGGCCCCTACCTTGCAGGCTGTGGTGGATTTCAGGTGCTTCCCCAGTGCAATGGGGGAGTACTAGATGAGGGACCAGGAAAAAAGCTGGTCCAGAAACTGGCTATACTTTGTCCATTTCTGAATGGCTGGTTTGGGTCCTGCTCTTCCTCACTTTGTAAAAAGTTAAATTAAAAAGAAAGGTGAGGTGAGAGTGAAATTGAAATCAGGAAAAGAAACAAAAAGTCCCAAACATGTTTTTGATAGAGGAACTGGATTTTTGAACTCTGGCACTGTTTGGCCTTTCAGGTTGTCATCAATCTGTTGCGTGCTGAACATAGAGGACAGCATGGTGGAAATACCTGTGAAGCAGCAAGAGCCTTATCACTGTACCAGGAAATGCACCTCTCTCTTGGCTACCTCATGCACGATACTATGGTTAAACCCAATTGCATGCCTCATCATAACATGTGCCTTATCGACCTCACTATCTGATGACAACAGCAGCCCTCAGGAGACCAGACTGACATCATCCAAAACCTCAGTAGTTGAGAGCAAAGGCTGAAGTGTGTAGCTAGGCTACAAGCTGTGCTTGGCTCTGTTGATCTGTTTGTACTGAACTTGCAGGCACTTTGCTAGAGGAAGAAGAGAATAAAAATCAAGTTCAAACAGCTGTTTCAGAATGTTTCTCACAGGTTACCATGCTATTTAGCAAATGAATGCAGCAAGCAGAGGAGGTTTATGTCCTAGGCAAGTATAAAATGTCTGCTCCACAGCTTTCTGTAGCTTTGAAAGGGATGAAAAAAAGCCCAAACCAAAACACTGCCTGAACGAGAGAAACTGCCACTGGTGATTTGGTGCAGAGTCCCATTCCCAGCTGACCCTGATATAGTTGTGATTTTTGGGTTCATTCCATATCAGAAATGGGCCAGCTGTTGATCCTGCTGATCTTTGACTCTCCAGTTCCTAAGCTTTGCGGTAGCTGGTTCACAAACATATTGCCAGTCTCCTTGTTTGGTTTCTGATGGCACACAGTGGCAAAGCATGCTGGCACTGGCCTCCTGGCCTCATTTTGCCCATTTGAGGGGAATTTCTGCAATCACAAGAACAAGAAACAGAAAATAGAGTAGGCTTTTCTTGTGTAATATTCACCAGACTGCTCTGATTTAATTTGCTCTTTCTGCCCTGGGTTCTTCAAAACACCTTCTTTCATTTACGTCAGCACGGATTTACCACACCCCACTTATTTCAGACCTGGATAACACCATGGAAAAAGTTTACCAGTCTTTCGGAAATGCCACTTGATGTCTTGGACAAAAGACAATCACATGGGGCCATATTAATTCAGGAACTGCCTTTTTATTTGTACAGCACCCAGCACAAGTGAGCCTACTCCTGCTTGGAGTTTGCTGTACTACAAAACTGTTCTTAAACCCATCTGCTTTTAGTGTTCGGGTTTTTTTCTAGTAGCAATGCAAGCTTTCAGAGGTAAATGAAGCCGGATTTAAATGCTGAATGCATGCATAGCAACAAGAGGAAGGCCATCCAGCACATGGATGCTAAGTGTCCCTTTACAGCCCCCATTCAGATCCAGTACCCACCTCCCCGGGGCGATGCATGGCATGGTGGGCCACACTGCCCTGCTGTGACCCCAGGCAGGAGGATAATGCCTTCCTGGCCTTCCCCACTTCCCGCTGTGCTCTGGTGTATTGTAAGATGCCTGTCAATGTGGCATGGATCTGGGGAAGTGGAAAAGGCAGGCTGTAAAGGGGTGGCAGGAGTCTGGAGCCACCACAAAGGCCAAGTTCTCTGCTGATGACACGTCCTCTCTCCCAGCATGGGAAAGCGAGGTCGTACAGCTACTCTGGGCACCAGGACCTGCAGTGTACCCCCAGGTCCTCTCTCTATGTATCTGCTGGAACAAAGTGAATCCCCTGAGAGAATAGCTGAGGAAACTGGTTTGAGCTGACGTGTTTAGTGGACTCCGGTTTGATACACTGTCCCCCTGCCCAGACAAGACAGGCTCTTCAGGAGGCAGGACTGGTGCTGGTCTGAAGAGCTGCCACCGCCTAGGAGCCTGATGGGAGCTGGCTTGCAAAAGAAGCCTCCACCTTCTAGGACAGTCCTTGCAGCCTCACCATGCTCCCATAAACGGCTGGTTTCTAACCCTCCCATCACGCCTGCCTATCTCCAGCAGCAGTGGGGACAGGATGACTAACCAGCCAAGCTAGGAGTGTGAGCTGCTTCAACAATGTGTAAAGGTTTTTTTGTTGTCACAGCATGCAGTGTGCTGAGGATACGTGTGTGTGCATGGGAATTACCTGCCTTATGTCTGCTTTTTTGTGCTCCTGAATGAAAGTTTAAAAGACATCTCCTAGCAACTCCCAAAAAGCAAAGCTGGAACTTGAAGGAAGAGATGCTGAGTATTTGGCCCTTTAAACTGGTACAAATGTTTGCTGTTGACAGAGGATTGAAAACTACCCAATAAAAGAAAAAAACCCAGTCTTTTTTACTGACTCAGTGAAGGCCTGGCTCAAGGGAAGGGCCCCTTGGAAAAGGTCTGGTGGAGATAAGGCTTGCCCCTTCAGATAGAGCGTTAGATAAATCCAGCTCTGTCGGGGGACTGTGGGAAGCCTCCCAGAACAAGTGTGGAGAGCCTGAAGTGGTTTCTGGGGCATGCTGTTATTGTCTGTTTTGTTGAACGTATTTCTTGATCCTTAGGAACTTTAAGGAGCACTGAGAACACAGTGTGGCAGAGGGGGAAGGACTACAGAAAGTCTTCATTAGTAGATAGGAATAATTTGAAATGTCTGCTCCTACAATGCTATTTTAAAATACTCCTCTGAAGCACACTTGTTTTCTCTGCCTGCTGTATACATCCCTGACCCCTACCTGGCCCTGCTGTGTTAGTCTGTTAGCGGTTTAGTTGATTTATTATTGCTAAAAATATTATAAAATACAGCTGTTAAATAAGCAACACAGTAGAAGGTGGTTGAGATAAGGGTTTGGTGAGAAATAAGGAGGGAGTTTTTCAGGTTTAGTTTCTGGTCCTGCTTTCCTGAAGAGGAAGGGCCTTTGAATGGCTCTTGTGAAATATGCTGATGGTCTGAGTACCCATATCACCGCCTCCCCATGACAATTGCCACCAATCGACCACTTGTGGGCTGTCTCCGCAGCAGCCCAGGAATGGATGAGTCATGGAAACTGAATTCCCCTTCACCCTGGCCAAGGAGCTGCAGTGACAACAGAAGAGGAAAGTCAGCCCTGCTTTTTTTCATGCTGTGAAGCATTGATCAAACAAAGCTCTTCTGCTCCCTTGTACGTCAAAGCAGCATTTTTCATGAGTGTTACCTGAATAATGTTGTACTAAGAAAACAACCTCAAATAGTGCTGGCACATTATTTTTTTGTAGATTATTGATTCTGTGCTACTTCAGGCCAGCAAAACTGCATCATATTTGCAAATAGCTTTAGCAGAAGATGCTCAAAACCACTGCTACGCTTAAACACAGCAGTATCTAAATGCTGGTTTTCCATTTAGAATGTTTTTTTTTTAATTCTAGTTTGGTTACATTTTAATATTTTCTAAAGAAAACAACTCACTTGGGGAGAAATTAGCACCGGGTACTTTCCTGAATGGATAATTACTTGATCTGGGGGGAGGTGGAGGGTGGGAAGCAGGTTCCATTCATTGAGGAAACTCAATTCTTATTATTTGAGATCTGCCTGGAACATTAATCAATTATTCACACAGCTCTGCTCCTGCAGCTCAGATGAAAAACAGGGTATGTGGCTCCCAAACAGGGAGGTATTCAGAATTTCCCTTGAGGTGTTCTCAAGTGAAAAAAAAAAGAACAACCAAAAAAACCCCAAACCCTGTTAGAAAGTGTGAGTTTAAAAGGTTTAAAGGACTTTTTCTCAACATCAGTTGCATAGTGGGAGGGAGAAGTGCCAGTCCCGCATGAACGCTGCCTCTTTCCCTTGAAAGGAGCTTTTCTGCTTTTGCTAGCTCTGCCCATGGGAGACAGCACATGTGGCCATGGTGCAGCTCTCCTGGCACAGCCAGCCTGGTAGCTGTGTGGGATCCACAATGGTGAGTCACAGCTGCCCAGCACCTGCTTCCTTCCCACCCTCCGTGTCTTTCCCTGCCCATGCCATCCATGCGCACCAGGGATCTTCCCTTTGAGATGCTTGCCAGGATGTTTTCTGCAAAATATCACTGTTGCTCAGAGTCGCAATGGATGGACATGGCTCCGACTGGGTGCAGTGCTTCAGTGCTGGAATTTGTCCCAGCTTTTGTGCTGTGACAGGATCTGGTGGTACCAGGATCTGAAGTGCTGAGTTGTTGCTGGGCTGCTGCCTGTGACTCAGCACCAATTTGAGGTTTTCAGCTCACATGCTTGTGATGTGAGGTTGCATTGATATGCTTAAATTAAACAAAGGGACACAGAAACGAGAGATGCAGTATGAAGTGTACCTTGCATCTTGCAGCAAAGTGGTAAGAGGTTATTGGGAGCCCTCTGCACAAATACCTCCACTTCATCTTGGTCTGGTCCCACTTTTAGAACATCATGGCCTCTGCCAGTTTTCCTTTGTGGAAAACACATTCCTGACCTGTATGCTGGAGATCATTTTAGCTGCAGGTACTGGGAGAAGTGTCACCATAGCGGTGCCGTGCCTACACCTGTCTGTAAAGGGAGGGACTGGTGACACCTCACTCATCACCCCACTGCTCCCTGCGCTTGGGTTCTGGGAGCTGTGCCACCCCGTGCCCTGGGGCACAAGAAGTGCCTTTGCAAGCCCAGCTCTGCTGGCAGAGGTGTTGCAGATGGCTGGAGGCCACCCAGGTGGGGGCAGCCCCCCGGGACACCCTGGGAGCAGAGGTGGGAAGGGAGAGGAGCGTGCTGCGCTGGGCCCGGCACCCGGTCCCCCATCAGCAGGCGGGAGGGCGGCTGGATGAGCTGACTGTGTCTGCCAGGACTCTGCTCCTTGCATCAGTACCAGGTGGTGCTGGCAGCAGGCACAGGACACCCGCCTGCAGCAGCACATCACCTCCCCACAGCCTGCGCTCGCCATCCTGCCCCCAGCGCCAGCCGGGCGGTCGGAACACGGTGTCCTGGGTGTTCTCACCCACACTTCCTCTCACGCTGCTGATTTTGTTTCGGCGCTGCAGCGCAGGCTGTGGCTGCCAGCCGGGGAGGCGTTGCGGCACTGCTGGGACACCGTGTCTTTTGGCTGGGTGAGAAGGCTGTGCTGCCTCAGCATCATGCACCCTCTGCCTTTCGGTTCCATTTCAAGCCAATGCTATTTGGGAGGAAATTGGGGCTTTTGCCCCAGGCAGAGCCAAGGATGTACTGGATTGGACCAAAAGCCCATCTAACCTGGGAGTCCTTATCTGCCGGCGGCCAAGCTTGGGTGCTTCCCAGGGACGCTATAAGCCTCCCTGGCGCTGTGCAATGTTATCCCATGGAGAGTTTTGGGAAAACAGTGACTTAACCTGGGAGAGTGCAAGGAAAAGTGATGCAAAGGCCTAGTAAATGATGTTCTGGGAACCTTTCTGGTGGAAAGGGTTGTGTGACGCCATGGTTTTGCAATGCTGCCATTTGACAGGGCGTTATCCACAATTCCCGACCTGGCAGTTTCAGGCTGGTGCAATGCTCCTTCCTGAGGTCACATCTTAAACCTTCTTGGAGACGGCAGCTACTGCAGAAGCACAACTATGCATTTATTCAAGGGGTTGGCTCCTTAGGAGCCCATCTCCATGATGCCCATGACCCCCCCGGATGTATTCTGACGGGTTACGCATTCCTGGGTGCAGTTGTGAGTGTTGGTTGTTTCCTGTAAAAATCTGGATGGCCCAAACCTGGCTTTAATTAGCATTTGACTCTCCCTCTCTATATTGTCACAGCAGCTTGCAGCAGGAGTTTCTGTGCTGAAGCCCCCTTGCTAGAAAAGAGAAGGTTACTGTAGGGGCACTAGGACATGCTGGGGTGCTGGAAACCCTTGCCTCTGCCAGGACTGGCTGGAATTCGCTGGTTTTCCAGGGTTACTCCTGAAGCCAAATTTTGGAGAGACTGAAGTTTTATGGGAGAAATGAGTCTGCTCCCCAGGGCTAGAGAAGCACTGAAAGGGATTTCTGACAGTGCCGCCTGACTGCTGTTTTACAAAACCCAATATTTGCTTATTGCAGGAATTGAGTGGATTTGATAATTGCATTTTGGGTTATCCAGAGCCTTGGGTGGGTTTGTCTTTACTCAAGAAAAAGTAAATAAATACAGTTCCTGTGCAACCTTGCCTAGCTAAGCTGAGCCAACTGAAGATCCTATGAATGGTGCTGTGAGCTGGTGATTACTGTAAGGGAGATGAGGCTAAAGCCAGACTTTGCACTATGCAATGGTGGGGACCAGTCCAAAAAATGGATCAAATAATACCCAGCTCCTTAAAGCACTTTGGAAGCATATTGTGGTTTTTAATGGGTCTGTAGCTCCCTGTGTGAGCCAATCTTATAGATAAACTTTAGAAACTGAAGGAGTATCTTTGAGCGCTAAAAGGAAGTATTTTAGCACAAAATGGTACTCAAGTTCAAATAGGACTAATTCTTGTTTTGTTATAGGAAGCATAAAATTATAGAAGAAAGAAAACCCCAAAACACAAAGAAAATAACCCTATGACAGTGCTTTAAAAAATCCCAGAAGTAACAGAAAATACCCAATTATATGTTATGAAAAAAAGCTCAGTTTTATTTCCAGATATCTAGATAAGAAGATATGAACACAGCTATTAACTCATGGGTAGATCTGTAACCTCTGCTGACTGTAACCACATTAACTGCACTTAAAATAAACTGCAGAGCACCAGACCAGAGATGATGCACCACTTATTACACCCTATCTATGCTTTATTTCAAGTGCAAGTGGTACTTGGCTAGTGGGTTGACCTTGGCGGCTGGACAGCAGAGGTGCAAATCTGCTTGCTGCACTGTTTTGCATTCAGCAGTTTGGAAGGCATTGAAGCTGATTAGAGCTGTCTGGCCTGCATGTGTGTAAGATGCCTGTTTGATGAGAGTACACATCACGTTAAGATAGGCTAAAACTGAAAGCCTGTGGGGAAAATGAATTCGAGAGGGTTCCTGGCAATGTTTCTGCGGCTGTTTGAATCAGCAGCTTGCGATGTTTAACGTAAACAAATTGCAAAATGTTCTTGACAAACATCATTGCTTTAAGGATTGAGCAGGATACCTCAGGTAGGAGGATGAAATGCTCAGTAGCCTCCGATATTGCACCGTATTTCTAGACAGACTTAGGTGGCTTGGACAAAACATTGGCGCAAGTAGCCTGCACAGGTCATGTGCAGCACAGTGCACATGGTCAAGTGGCAGCACAGCCCTCATCCAGACCCACAGCATCCCCTATAGTGCTGATCTTTGCCCCCCTTGTCTCCACACCAGGAGAGGTCTCCTTTGCCTGCAGTACCCTGCTCCACTTGAGGTTGGGGCCACAGAGCAGTAGCACGGGTGGTGGGAACCTTCCTGACCCCAGGGTGTTCCAGTCCTGCCTCAGGCCCATTCAGAAACTGTTAATCATCCTGAACAACTTACTGGTTTTGTGATCTTAAACAGGGCTTGAACTCGGCTTTCTAGAGGTGAAAGCACAATGTCTTACTGTAACTCATTTTACCAACCAAACCTATCCTGAACCTAACAATATTTTAATCACAAAATCCAACCTCAAAACCCACAGCATTTTCAGTTACTGTACTTCATCACCACACAGCTGAAAACAACTTATTTTTTTCAACCACCCTTGTTTTTCTAAAGTGAATCACAAACCATGGAACTTAACAAATGGAAAAGACCCAGAGATGAATTCTCTGTCACTGACCCTGGTGTATGTAAGGAATTGTGTAATTACTGTAAAAAGTATTTCTCTACAGTCACACTGGTGCAACTGTTACTGAAGTCAGCTTCCCCTTCGTTAAGTCAGAAAGTCCACTTTAAATAAGTCAAAAAGCACCATTGTCTACAAAATATTGGTGGTGGTGCCTATCAGCTAATCCTTTTTTTAATTAGCCCATGGAATGGAGCTCTTACCTTTCCCACAGGACACTCTCATTGATTTCACCATTATGCTTTATGTCCTAGTAAGTAGTCTGCTGCTCACTTTGTGGCTCTTCTTGGCTGTTCCCCCTTGAATCACACCAGGGAATAATTACCAATAAGGTAACTCTGGCTCTCAGCGGGTTTGCCCACCAGAAAACGTAACCATCAAGAGTGCTCTGTGCAGCACCCATGAGGGATGATCAGCTCTTCCTGGGAAGGCTGGTCTGTATTAGTCATTCAGGTTGATTGGCAAGAAAACCAGGACATTTGAATTTAAACTCCCATAGAAAGGCTACAGGATAGCCTTGGGAGAAAGCCTGATATTCTGGCTGTCATTCCCAAGCTATAGCGACCTTTCTTCCCGTGGTGTTTACAGTCAGGAGAATCAATGGGCATTTCACAACCTGACAAGGTGTTTACAGTTCCCAGCTTCTGCCTACAGATGTGCTGGGATAATGGCTCCTGGTATTTGTTTGGTACTTGTGCTGATGAAGACTGAAAGGAAACCCTCAGCCCCAGGGGCCTGATCTCAATGACCAAGTCTCACTGACACCAAAATCAGTCTGAATTACTCCAGATTTAAAATCATCTATCCAACAGCAAAAGTGTGGCCCTCAAGACCAGCCAGTGCCCAGGTAAACATGAGCATAAGCACTGATGTGTCAGGTCTGTATAAAAACACGGTCAGGGAAGCGCTGGAAAACATCCTAGGTGATCGGCAGCGCCCAAGGTGAGACCAGGTATGGGTTGGGCATTTCCCAGGGCTGGTACCAGAGCTGGTGGTGGCAGCGCCTGGGGCTACCCTGTTGGGGCCAATGCAGAGCTTTCCCACCACCCTCTCTGGGGTCCCTGGAGGGCAGGATAGATCCAACACAGGGCAAGTGGTGCAATCAGGCTCTCAATGGGAGCTGATTACCCTCCATAATGTCTGGGAGGGAGAGACTGCTTTGTGTCTTGATCAACTTCATGCATCTTCCTATATGGGGGGTTGCAAAATTTGAGTTCATAAAACCTCCCCCAGCCCCTTTCCTGAAAACTACACCCACATTTTTCTCACGGATGACTCACTGTTAAAACCAAATGTTTCTCCAGCTAGAGTTTTTCTCTGCTATGTATTAGAAACAGCTGAACAACTGCCCTAATATCAGGCTTCTCAGGTGATGGTGAGAGCATGCCTGAGTATGCTGGTGTACATGAACTTGCGTATGTGTACATATGGTTTGTCTATTTTTGAGTTTCTGTTTTGCCCTTTCCACTCCTTTTCAGTTTCTTGTGTTTGATATTTTATTTGACCCTCTCCCTCTGTCTTCTGCATGCTTAAAACGTAGATCCACGAACACTTGCATTCAGCTTTCAAAATGATGTTATGAAGAGTAATATAGAATGACCTCAGCCATTCCTTCATGGATAAACAGAAGATGATGATGGAGTTCTTTCATATGACACAAGAAAAAGGGAGTTAAACCAGATCAGTTTAAATTAAGCAAAGGATGAAATAACAGGAAAAGCATCCTCAGTCTGTCAGATTGAGGAATAATTCATTTCTCAAGGGCAGTGGCTGAACAGGGCAGTTTGCACATGAGTTTTTTGGGAGCGATAATGCTGCTCTGTCCCCAGAGTGAGGTGTGTCTTCATCACTTTGATGTGTGCAACTCTAAAATCAGCAACACGGGAAGCCACGGGGGCAGAGATGTCAGAAATGGCAAGAGGTTTCCTGAGGTGATACAAGGCCACCTGTGAGGTTGTTGTGAAGGAAAATTCCAGTGACTGTGTGCAATATTTAGAAGAAACAAGCAAGAGGGCTGAGGTTAAGACATGCTCACATGTGGAGGTTTCTCACCTTTGGGTTGGCCCGAACTGGAGGGCCCTCTGTAGATCTGAGACATTAGTCCCCTCTTCAAAAATTACACCTTGGGGTTAAAATGAAGGACACAGAAGTGGGAAACAGTGTGTATATTTAGGCAAGTGTCCTGCAAGGAAAGCCAGATAGGTTGGGGAAGTGGTAAAGGTAAGGAGATCTGCTCTGGAGAGCTAACCCACAGCACAGCAGCCGTTTAGCTTGAAGGAACAAGGCACTGGCCTTGCGACACAATGCTAAGGTGGTTCACGTCTCCCTTCAGCCCCTGCCATCCCCTGGTGCTTGGGGAGGCAAGGCTTGGTGGGTACCGGGTGTACCGGCCACCACATTCCAGCCTCAGCTGCCCAGCCACCACTGCCCGGCTCTCATGTATGTTAACCAGCTCACTGCGGCTGGGAGAGCTCTGGCTGCGGGCTGTGCAAGGCAGGAGCAGCCCTTCTCCAGCTCCTGCTCAGCCGCCAGCAGCCGCTGAGGGCAATTAACAGCTCAACAGGCTGAACAGGTAGGGTGAGCGTGGTGGCAGAGCAAGTTCCCCTCACACTACACCACCCACAGCACCCAGGCTGAAGTCTCTACTTGAATGAAAGTGTAAACGTTAGGTGTGGTAAATGTGTTATGCATGAAAAGTTTAATGTGTTCAAGGGTACAGCCTCAACTAGTAGCTAACAGCAATGAATGAGCCTTTGGGCGAGCCCAAGCCAGCTTCCACGCATGTCAATAGAAGTATGGTCTTTTGGCTTCAGTGGGAACAGGATGAGGTCCTTAATGGCCAGCCAAGGAGAGATTAGTCTAATGATGTAATGGCGCTTGTAACTGCCTGTTCAGCCTTAATTCAGCTCTTTTGTGAGCATGCATCATGGCACAGTCTATAATTACATGATCACATACTACTTGCTCTGCAAGGCGCCTGCCTCATTTGAAGTGCAGGGTGGGAGTAAGGGCAGAAGGGCTCTCTCCAGCCCCCAGGCATTGTTCTGCATCCCGAGGCTCCACTCTGCAACAGGCTTCCTGTGGGGTCTTGGGCAAGAAAGTGCTGCAACATGTGCATGGCAGGGACTGAGTTAAGGTTTCACCAGCAATGTAAGCCTGGCTTTTTCTAAATATAGGAGCTTGGTTTTGCAGTCTTACTGAGCTCTGAGCGTAGCTTTATGTAACGGGTAGTCAACAGCAATGGTGGCTTTAGGTTTAAACTGCCTATACAGCCTACCTGGATCCTCGTTGCAGAAGGTATGAAAATCCCTTAGCTTGCTTACCGAGGCATGGTGGCACACCTATCTGCTGGCAGCAGCAGACCAGATTGCGGTTGGCAGCAGTATCAGTTAAAACAAAAGGTTTTATCTCCTTGATCTGACACCACACGCTTGCTCTGCTTCTGGCCATCTTTCCAATCTCACCTGTTTCATTTTACATGCTCCGTCCGGAAGGGAAGCTGTGCCGGTCTGGCTTCCAGCATCCCCTAAACTGGTAGCTGAAAGGCTGGCTGAAGTTGCATTGCCTATTGACAAACAGGAGACGAGTGGAGGAAGAGTATGGGAGGAAATTCTGAAGCATTGAAAAATGGAAGGTATGAGAACAGAGTGAGCTTAGAAGTAAAAGGACATGTGTGACCTTGGTAGTGGCAGGAAGCACAGGGAGAGATGCAAGGGAGTAAAGCAGCTGCAAAGGATCTAGGGGGTCAGAAGGAGACAGAACATCCAGAGCAGAAAGAAAAGGTTAGGGCATGAGCATAACAAGCAGGAAAAACAGATGAAAGAAAACAAAACAGAGAAAACAAAACAAAAAAATAGCACAATTAGGAGGCAAAAGCAGGAAAGACCATAGAACGTAACACCAACAAGAAAGGCTTCAGATGCATTGCTCCTGCTCCCTCTCCTGGGAGCTATATCCTGCTTATCTCTGGATCCCAGAAAGTCACCTCTGCTGGGTCTTGCCGTTGCACTGGGGAGACTGACCAGGAAGGGACAAGGTGCGATGGCCGCATGGTGCTGCAGCCTGGGCTCCTGGCTGGGCTCCCTGGCTTCTCTGGCACCTCTTCCAACCCCAGCAGCTCTTAATCCAGTGTACTTGCACCAGTGTTTGTGTCACTTAGGTACATCAGGCATTGCAACTCAGTTGACTGGGATCTCTTAGTAGGAGAGACAGTAAACACACACACTGAGGGGCAGGTACCCTGGCTTGGTGCTGAGAGCTCCCAAAAGACTAATATTTTGATGTATAAATGATGAAACGTGTAGCAAAAACTTAGTTTGGTCTCCTGCAGGGGCGGCTGGGCTAGGAAATGTGTCAAAAGAGCATCTTCCTCCACAGTGAATCTTCTTTGGGCCCAAGTGTTTTCTCATGCAGGGATGGAGTAATCCCACTGACGTCACCGTGCTGACGCCAGTGCAGAACTGGTGTGTGTGACTGGTGAAATAGGTCAGAGCTGTGCACTTGGAGGTGCAGCTGCTGAGTTCACAGAGGAAAAGGAGGTTCTGCAGCTACTTCCTCCCTTGAGCCCTGCAGAGCTCCCCAACGTACTGAGGGTGGGCTGCGCTCTGCTCCAGACATGCTCGGGGCCAGGGATGGCCAGGTTTCCTTTAGCACCTCTCTCTGTCCTGTCCCAGCAAGCAGTTTCCACGGGTCTTTGACACAAAAATGCTGGTTTGTTGACGCTCCACATTTCCTGTGGGTAAAAGCGAGACAAAGCACCATGTTCCTGCTGCTGTCAGGCCTGCATCAAAACAGTTTGTTGAATGGAATAGAGCAGCTGAGGGCTCGGTGTGGCAATAGATGTGACCACTGATCAGCAGCTTGATTTCACACCTGATTTTTTATACTGAAGTGCAAAAGATTATATTATTATTATTCCAATCCCATGTGGGCACTTGATTTTTTACAAAAGCTTTCCATCAGAGAGGTGAAGTGCTTTTCTCAGAGCCACACTAATGCCTGAAGCTGGGGCTGCTCTGCCACTATGCAGAGGGTAATTCTGCACAGTCATCATGCTGTTGGTGTCCAGCATATTGCTTTGGGATTCCTGGAGTCATCTAAGCTGCTAATAAACAACCCATGTCTTTCCTACAGATGGATCCCTTTCCTTCACATAGAGCAGTGCCAGTGCAATCTGCCCCACACCCATCACACCTAATCCCTTCTTGGAAGAAATACTGAAAGAGAAAAAGCATAAACCCCAACACAACCCATGAAATGAGGAAGAAAGAAAAGTGACGCCCAAGGAGCTTGGCAGAGCCTCGCATCCCCCATGTGAGGAATCAGGCAGCTCACTTCCAGCATCCCAGGTGATGTAATGTTAGTTTAACGGCTGTACACACCTCTGTGTGCTGATGAGCTGAACAGGCAGGGGCAAGTAGTCGCACAGGCAGCTCTGGAAGCCTCTAGCAAAAAATGTGCCTCGGTGCGTGTGTGAAGCGATTGCCACCCGCTCCCCGCTCCCCATGCCCTTTTGATGCTGGGAAGGAATGCTCTGCTTTCTGAACCAAAGGCACTCGATTTGCCTGTGGGCTATGCGGAAATGGGAGAAGATGGAAGCAAGAAGCAGCTTGTTCTGCCAGGGAGGAAAAGCAGTCTGAAGTTCATAGCTGTTACACTGCACGGTAATAGCTTTTAAACGAGGTGGCCTGAGCGCTTGCAGTGTTAAACCCCAACTTTTCCTCTGCAGGGTTGTTTGCTGCCCTGGTGTGCTGGCCCCATAGCAGTTGGATTTTTTGCCCCCATCTGTTGCAGCAGATTGATGTGAGATTTTTGGGCTCTTGTCTGAAATCCCACTGGCGAGGTGATGTGGTTCTCTCCAGTGTCCTCTCCAAGGCATGACCGCAGAGGCTGTTCCTGTTTGTGTGTATGTGACAGATGTAGCAGCCACTTTTACTGCACGTGAGGCATGGGGGTTTTTTGTTCCTTCTTTCTCCAACACTTTCTGGGTAATGTTTTCCGTATTTGGTCTCAACCCCCAGTCTTCTCAGAAAACTCGAGTCACCCCCGCTATATTTCCGTGGGTGTGTGTGTGTTTATACACACATGTATGAGTTAAAAATATCCTGCCTTCATTCAGGTAATATTAGAATATTCCATTACCTCGGTATTAATTTAGTTAAGCCGAGCAGCGGTTTAAAATGGGTCTTAATCATCTACGCATATACCATTTGGAAGGGGCTTTTGCCCAGCTGGCAGGTCCTGGTAGTTTGGGGGGGACCAACCGAAAGCATTCCCTCCAGAGGTACGGTGAGATGGCTGCTGCTGCTGCCTGCAGGTGGAGGAGATGCTGGCCTGCAGTGAGGGGCCCTGAGACAGAGAGGACATTGACAACCACTTAACTGCTCCAGGAGACAAATTTGCACATAAAAGCCGAACGTGAGAGATAACCGAGAGATAAGCCTGCCCATTTTCCAGGTGCTGGAAAGCCTGACTGCCTTCTTTATACAAACACAGGTTTAAATACTACTCACCTCGGGGGGAGGAGAGGGG
>JANRGW010032250.1:77694-100214 GCA_024733675.1 Psilopsiagon aymara
GGGGAGGGGGAAGAGTGATGGGTGTGTGTGTGAATGAGTTTATCTTGGTTGGGAATATGTGGAAATGACTTTAAACCCCTAGCACTGCAATAAGTTGCCCAATGCATCCATACAAATATGGTGCATATTTATAGTGTAGTGGTTCCTAGGGTTCATTAAATACCATAACAAGGCCTTTTGGAAAGCAGCCTTCTCCTCCAAGCTATATTAAGAAAGGCTAAACTGTTAACAGCAAAATACTTTAAAGTCGTTATTTTTTATTTATTTATTTTTAACTAACCTTGAATTATTCAGCATGTTCTCTAGGGGATTATTGTTTCATGTCCCTCCTCAGCATTTAAGATCTGAAGAGTCCCATGAAGCAGTCTCTGCAGGCAGCAGCCAGTTAACCATTTTGTGTTTCTGCTGGGGACCTGCAGCTCTGGAGGGCTTCCTCCCTTCCCAGGCACCAGAACATTGCAGGCAGTACCAGATTTCAAGCACAGGTCTTTACAGTGCTGAAAAATAATCACATAAACACATATGGCAAGGTCCCACAAAATTTAAGAGGGTGAAATCAGCAGCGGGCCACACAAATTTAACTGAAGTCCATAGAGATTAACTCTGGAAAGCAACACGCCTGAATGAAAAATAAAATATGCAAGTTTCATGAAGCTACAAGCCATTTTGTATGGCCTATGGTGTGTCAGCAAGGTTAGGGTTGAATCAGTGTGCAGTAAAAACAAAGATAGAAATCACTTCTGGTGCTCAAGAAAGAAGAGATTCTGCAGTTAATTTGCATGGCTTGTCTGTGTCGGTGCTGCAGGGCTAAAAGGAATAAAAAGTAATAAAATCTGACTTTGTCTTTAATACCAGCAGATCCAAAGCTAAATATGCAAAGGCACGGTTCCATTTTGTAAGATAGTACCGTTTTTTCATGGCCTTTACTTGAAGAAAAACATCTTTCAGACTGAGGCACGGGATTTCACAGTTCCTTTCTCGTGGCATTTGTTTCAGGAAAGTTTTCAGTTACTACAGTACATCTCTCGCCAGCAGCAGAGGTGGAGAAGAGCTGTTTAGTCATCTAACCCTTCCAGGGCTGGTAACATGCTGTACCCTGCATTGCATCTCCTGGCGCTCAACACAGGACGTGGCATGTCCCAGGTGAGCAACGGGGACCATGAACGTGCTCACCTGCCCCATCCTCCTGCAACAATCCCACCACCATGGCCTTTCCACCTGCTTCAGGCATCGCACATCCGCAGTGTGGAAACCCATGTGGTGCCTCCATCCCCTTGGGCCATGGCAGGCACCTGCACAGGCTGGGGATCCTGAACGGTGGGATGGTGTGCCTTGTATTTGATTGGAAAATGAATCTTCTGGGTTCCAGTTTGTCTCCCCCAGGGAGGTTTTGCTGGTCTGGGAAAGTGCTCTCTGCAGGAGGGTGTACAGGATTTGCTGAGCAAAAGGGGGAACAGACCAGCACCGGAGACCAACTTAGCAGCCATGCCACAGTGGGGCATCCCCTGTGGCCAGGCTTTCCCTTTTCTGTCTGCCTGGGACACAAGCAGGACACCATCCCAGCTGCCTTACCGGAGCACATGCCGGGAGATGCCTGTTTGGTTTGGATAGGCCACCAAGCTGCAGATGGTTAAAAACTCACCTAGTCTGGGTAAGGCTTTATGGATTAGTGAAATGGGCTGGAGAATTACCAGAAGCCGCTGCCTGTCATCATATCTGGTGCTTCCTGCTGGGGCCAGAAACACTGTCCGCCCTACCCTGCTCACAGGAATTTCAGCAGTTTCACTTCCATGCCCAGCCCAGGGCAAAACGCCCATAAGCAGCAACCCCAGCAAGTAACGGTTAAAAAACAGTAAGGAAAGACACACACGCTGCAAGTATTTCATAGTTCAGAAAAGATTTATCAGCAGCGGCCACAGCTGACTGAAAACAGACAGGATCCGACCAGGGTTTGGTGTGGAGGGAGCCTGTGGCCTGGTATTCAGGGGTACGGTCAGTAAAGGTGGGCTGCAGGAGGTTGCCAAGGACAGTCCTGCCCGTGTTCTACTGCAAACCCCTGGAGGGTCCAGCCTGCTCCCTGCATGGGAGCCCTGCCTCTGCATGGGCACATCCCTTTCTAGATGCAGCATCTGGACCTGATGCATGGGTCTCAGCCATCTGAGAGTGCGGGACACAAGGCAGGGTCAGCCGTGGTTTGACTTCAGTCCAACCTGTGTTTTTCTGCATCAGGCTTTGACTGCTGTCAGCCCTTCCCCATCCATGCAAACTCCATACGTACACAAACTCTTACTAGGAAAGGATTGGTCTGAATGTTGACATGTTTTGGGGAAGGGAGACTTTCTTTTAGCTGAACTCCTTCATCCACCTCTAGTGCCTCTTTTGCCCCAAAGAAAGGGCCCTTCTCTTTCACTTCTTTCATTGCAGTTAATTAGTAAGTCCGAGCCAGCCTGTCCTCTGAAGCTGATAGTTCCCTTAATCTCCGTGTTGCTAGGGCATGCCGACATGCTCCACTGGTACCAGTTCCAGCGTGATGCGGGGGATTGTGGAAAAAAAGGGAAAGGGCTGATCAACCAGAGCCTGAGTTAAAGAAAAAAAAAGTTAAAAGAAAGGAAGAAAAGAAGCTCTTTTTGATGAGGCTGAGAAGTTCACAATGGGGGAAAGCACAGGGTGAACGTTAAGGCTCCTTTAGGAGCTCATTAAATTGAAGCAAGCTGAGTTATCTTTTTTCACTCCCTTTTTCCTGCCACCCCCGTGATGGAGAACTCTTTTACCAAAGTAGGGGTGGCAGCATCGCTTCCTTGCAAAATGTTTGGTAGAAATAAACATACAACTGTTTTCCTGACAGTTTGTGTAAAACAGCCCTTTAAATATTTGTAAAGCAAGCTGGAGCCTCAGCCAAGGCTGCTGCTTAGAAGTGCAGGCTGCAGGTGAGAGAGGTCCCATAGCCCATTACTGTGTCCTCTCAGCTCATCCAGCCTCCTGAGGAGCAGCAAGATAAAAGTTAAGTAAGAGTCATGGACCTTGGGGACAATAGAGGTCAAATCCGAATGCAAACATGGAATGTTTGCCTTGGAAACGGTGTTGCTTACTTTATTTGATCTTCACCAGCCTTTACAAAACCAGAGCAAGCATATGATTCAGAAAGATTCACGCATCGAAACAAAGCGCTGCTGAGCAAAACCTCACACAGTTCTGTCCTTGGGATCTCTGGCAAGTGCCTTTCCTCTGACTGTGGCCAACGTTTGCTGTCTCAGGAGAACAAGGAGTCCCACCACAGCATGTCTCTGTGAGCACAGATACCTTGAAGAGCTAGAGAACATGAGAGGCTGCAGGCTGATAGGAAAGCCTCTCAGAAGGTCTGTGTTCAGCAGAAGAAACCAGAGTAGGGTTTAATCCCTCGTTGGCAACAAGGACAGTGGCGGAGTGCAGAAACTGACAGTGCATTCTCTCCTTCAATCTGAGAATTAGCCAGATTGCTTGTCAGAGCTGCATTTTGAGAAGCCCGTATGAATGACGGATCACAGACCAGAAGTGAGAGCCTGTCATCCTCTTGCTCATGAGAGCCATGAGATGAGCGCTCACCTCAATATGAAGCTTTTCTCCTTGCGGGGACAGAAAGGGGTGGATGACTGTGCTCCTGTTGGCCAGCACAGCTCTGGGCTGGGAGGGGGCAGTGGTGGCAAACAGCATGTTTTCCCTGCAAAACTCTGGCAGCCTCAGCTAGAACACAGATTCTTGCTGGTTTCACTTGATAGTTTCTTCCATGGGCCCTAAAGGAGACCATTTGTTTTTGGAAAGCCACCTCATAGCTCTTATTAAACAGCAATCCATTATTGTAAATTATGTTATCCTTCATTGCCTGGAGATCTTTCTCCTCACCTTAATAACCCCCTCTGGCCAAAATTGCCCTCTTGCTGTGCAGGTGAGGCACATGGACTGCTCAGTTCTACTGCAAGGGATGAAGTTAGCTATTTCCAAAGATAAAGTAGGCCTTTAAATGTGCAAATACGTTTTTGTTGATCTCCCCCCTACTTCTAGTCATATCCCCTCCCCTCCAGCTATTGGAGCTTATAGCAATCCTTGCTGCATGGAGAGTGATGGATTTTCCACATGGCAGCTCAGCCTGACTGCAGCTTTACTGTTCTAATCTCTTTCAGGTATCAGCCCATCCTTCTGCAGGCTGTTGCAAGACAATGCTTTTCTTGTGGAGGGATTCCCTCTGAAGAGGAATCAGGTGTTTGGCATCTAGCACGTCCTCCACTCTCATTTCTCCTTCCTCCAACCTTTCTATTACAGCTTTTGCCAGCAGGACTGTAGCCAAAGGTATGATATGGTGGGGTTGGTGGATGTCACAATTGCCCCTTACTCTGCCTGGCTGAGCCATGCTAGCAAACACGCTGGTTTTGCTAATATAACCAGAATCAGTAAATGCATTCCTCACATAAATATAGCTTTAGATAGTGGGATGTACTGTTAGAGAGAAACTTTGGATCATCCATTACCCTACATCACAATCTGGTTTAATGTAATTTTCTACCCATTTTGTACCTGGTGCTAATAGTGGTAAAGTGCAGGACAGTCAGAACTTGTCTGTTGTTTGACCGTTTAATGCCCCCTGTGTCTCTTTCCCAGCTTAATAAGACATACCTCTCCCTTTTTCCAAGCATAGTGGGTTTTTCTTCTTCTTTCTGGCCAAGTATTCTCCAATGATTCCTTATCAAAGCTGGAAATGTCTCTGTCATGCTCTCTTACTTTTTACATGTGACACATTTTGTGCTCTGTGCCATCACGCTCCTTACACATGGGTCATGCATGATTTATGCATACTGACGTGGGGAAGAAGTAAGACAAGACAAAACAAGATCCAGTGGCTGAAAGCACAACAAATTCAGACCAGGAGGCACATTAAGAGTGGCTGATCAGGGGGTACTGTGCCATTGGTGCAATTTGCCCGTGCTGAGAAGCAGAGGTATTTTTTCTACCATGGAAAATTGCCATGTTAAGGTTGGATGACAACTCCGTCAGAGGAGGCCAACACAGTCATTATGGTTTGCTCCTTCTAGTGTTAACCTCTAACAATCCATAAATATTGTGTAAGTTCCTATATACCATAGTTTATCAGCAGCATATTCTGTTACTTGATTTATGATTTATGTCATTGCTTTGGTTTAACAGCAGTTAGCAGATGTGAACATGTCCCAGTCTAGGGTCTAGGAGGGGCCTGGGGTCTCACGCTTAACTAAAACCCATGCAAGGCTGTCTTCTGTTGGACAACTGGCTGACACTGCAAAACGCACAGGAACCCTAAAAACAAAAGCAGCAGAATGGGAAGGAAGGCGACTCACAGCTAGGCAAGGGGCCAGCTTTCTCTGCTTTTTCCTTTGTGCCTGTGCTTCTGGAAGTCCCTGCTTGTATGGCCTTACTATCAACTGATGTTTTAGCTGTTCATTTATGGTGAATCATAATTAAAGGGAACTGAAGCACTATCTGAAATTCACTTCCTCTTGGGCAACAGAAAGACTGCCTGAACTCCTTCCCCTTTTGGCTGCCTATGCAGCTCTTTTGAAAGAGCACCATTATAGCAGTGTAACACTGCTGTATTTACAGCACTGCTGCTTCAGCTTCCTCAAGCAGCAAGCTCTTGAGTTACTGATGAGAAGGGTATGTGACGACAGAAGGTAAGCTGGAGTTTCTGTGCAGGGAGGAGTTTAGGGGGGGTTACGTGACTAGTGAGTTTTGGGTGTTTCATACGTACACAAACACAAACATGTTCTCCACTTCCTCAGCCTGGTCTGTTCTGCCCTTATGATCAGCTGAGAGGGAAGTCAGCAAAAAAAGTACCCAAATGAGAAAAGATGTGTTTCTGTGAGCAGATGAGATGAATTTGAGATGAATGTAAACATTTATAGCATTTGGGACTACGTAAAATTCAGGTCTGGGTTAGAACACGTTGTGATTTGCACCCATCTCTTACAATAAGGACACAAGGTTAAACCAAAACTGACCAGCAGACACTGAATGATCCCAGGCGGAGCTTTAAAGTTGGTAAGAGGTAGAAACAAAGGTCAGGCTTCTGACCCTTCCTAGACCAAGGTAAACTGCAGTGATTCCATTAAAGCCTCTTACTTGGTAATCAAAGGCATATCATTCTGAACCTTGGGCTAGGGAGAAGTTTTAATCATGTAGAAAGCACCTTGGAGAGAACAGCAACAAGCACTGGCTATCCAAAACCCAGAATCTTCATGGCAGATGTAGCAGTAAATCAACTTGGAGAGGTCATCAGCTCTTCTTTGGGCTCAGCATCAGGGAAAAAAGCATGCAGAAGCTGTGCTAGACAAGTGAGGACAAAATCACAAAGGTCAAGCAGCAAAATGGAATCCGATTAGCAAGAGACTTTAAAGTAACAAGTAGTTTTCCTATCACTACTTTAGCAGCAAGAGGGAGACCCAGGTAACTCCAGTGGGGAAGAAAGGCTATTGACAGTTCATAGCTAGAGTCCCAGTGTGTTTCATACCTTTTGTGCGTGTTATTGCTTCAGACAAATACTGCAATCAATGTCAGTGACGGGGGTGTGTGTGTGTGTGTGTGTGTGTGTGAGATCACAAAACTATAACAAAGACTAGATCAGAAGATCCTTCAGATAGTGCTCAAGTCAGTTGGGCGAGATGAATGTAACCCTAGGGTAATTGCTCCAGCCAGTTATTTAACCACAAAAGCTCTAGGCGTCACCTCACCTGGCTTCTGGGATGTTACACAGCCCAGAGATCATACTTGGAAGTCTGGAAAAGTGCAGACGTAGTTCCTGATTTTAAAAGGGAAAAATAGGAGGAGCCAGGGATTACAGATTGTTCAGTCTAACTTCAATTCCCGGAAAAATACTGGAACAAACAATCAAACTTCGGTAAGCACCTAAAACAAAACAAAGAGATTAATAATGGCCAGCAGAGATTTGTCAAAAACAAATTGTGGAAAACGGGTCAAATTTCCTTTCATGACAGAATAAAACCAACTCCGTGATAAGGGAGAAGCTATAGTAGTGCTGTATGTTGCTGGTGGTGAGGCTTTCATCACAGTGCAACATGATACTCCTCAGCAAATTAATTAGGGGAACCTGTAGTAGATGGAGCTGGTCTAGGCTGACACAATACTGACTGCAGAACCGCGCAGAGAATAGTTATTAGTTATGCTAAAAAAGGGAAAGATGGATCAAGAAAAGTTGCTTAGGAGTCTACATTGCTTGGGTCAGTCTGATTGAAGGGGGTTATCACCAGCTTGTACAATGGAATAGAGAATATCATATTCTTGGCTACCACAAAGCTGGAAGGGGACTATGAGTATACTGAAATACAAAACTACAATTAAAATGTATTCAGACAAATGGTCTTAGAAATAGGATTCATTTCATTAAGGACAGTTCTCAGCTTCTATACATGGGCATCACCAGGAATAATTATTTCTATTTATATAGGGTGGTGAATTTTTGCCCAAGCAGCAACTCTGCTTAAAAAGATCTGAGAGATGTTCCAGGTCACAATCCAAATATGAATTAATAGCTAATGCAAAAAGGGCAAATGCCCTACTAGGATGTGTGCATAGGCATGCATCCTTCTGCTCAGTTCTCTGTGAGGCTGCAGTTATAGTGTGGTGTCCAGCCATGGTTGCTGTGTTCAAGACAAGGTCCCAGAAGACAGCAGGGGGATAATCAGAGGTCTTGAAATCTAGAGCTAGGAGTGAAGAATGAACAAACTGACTTCCTGTAGTCTAAAGAATAAGAGAAGTAGGGTTACCACTGTCAAATATGTGAAAGGTGGCTGGGAACAAAAGGGGGATAATTGTTCTCCATATCCATGATGGAGAGGACAAGTAATGAGCTTAAATTACAGAAAAGGAGGCTGAGGTTGGGTGTTAGAAGGCAGCAAGCAGTAAGGATAATGACACACAGAAGTATCTGAGGAGGGTGTGGAATCACCATCCTATGTTTAGGAAGAGGTTAGACAAGCATTTGCCAAGAGTGATGTAAGTATAACGATGCTGCCCTGGGACACGAGTCTGGACTAAGTGATGTTCTGAGATTCTTTTCAGTCATAAAAATCCCTGATTCTCTCCTGGCTGCTGGAGGAAGCAAGGCTGATGTTATGGGGTATTGCAGGTGCTCCATGTTTGTGGTTTATAATGCTCTCATTTATGAGGGAGAGCCAAGAGCACTCCTGCAGGAGCTGTGTGCGCTGCTTTCTGGTTCTGAGGAAAAAGGTTGCAGTGGCAGGTAAAGTCACTGAAGACTGGGACATCCCAGGATCATGAGATTATAGTCCTGCATGTGTTATCTTGCATTTAAATGTCTAGTGCTTACGTGATGATGACATGTGACACTAACCTTGAAAGCATTGATCAGGATAAGACAGTCTGTGATAGTGAAACTCTATGAGTATTCTGAGGATTGCCCGCTGATCGCAGCCTCATAGAGAGCCAAGCAGAGCTGGATGTGCTCCTCTATATAATTCAAGACTTCTTGATTCCATTTTGGTGGGAAGCAGAGGCCAGCTCAGCCCACAGCCCTGGTACCAGTGACACAGGCTGGCACTAGCAGTGCTAAAGTGGCCTCAGTCACTCATGCGCTGGGGAACAGAAATGTGAGCAATTGTTTTTTATCTGGAGTCCCCATGGGCCATTAGGGACAGAGCTTGCTAAAGAGCATTTGCTGCAAGCACTCCCAAAAATGTGTTTCTCTAGGAATTCAGTGGAAGATAAGTGGAAAAGAATACAGGCAGGAAGGACAAAAATACTCTTTCTCGTAACTTTTTCAGTTTCTAAAGGCAGCTTTTACAAACATCAGTATATAAATAGAAAAAAAAAGAAGAGATTTTAAAGAGGAGGCTAACCCTATGTCCCTTGGAAAAAAAAAAAAAAGCCACAGCAGAGAGCAAACACTGAAGTCCTTTAACTCTGTGTCATAATTTATAGCAGGCTTCCAATTGTGAAATCTCTCAGCGATGTGGGACAGAGGAAAATAAACAGACAACGGGATGGGAAACGCAGACAAGATGAAATGACACCGTGTTGTAATCCTCATGGGAAATCTCTATGCAGTTTACCAAAATACTGTGCTGGTGAGGAGCTAGGGAGCCAGAACAGCTATATAAACCGAGCCACTAGAGGTCTGTAACCATTCCATGCAGTTTCCATTGTGAGCATCAGCTTTGGGAGGAGACTGTTTCTGTCCACCATCTTCTAAATGATCCCTTTAATATTCTGTCCAGAGCTGTTTGTGTAAGAAATACGCACAAATGGAGGTTTTCCAGTGCTTGTTCCTGTTCCTATGGCAGTTCATCAAAGGCAATAACAGTACAGAAATAATTAATTTAGGAGAAGGAATTCCCACTTGCAGTGGTCTTAACCCAGCAGCAGAGGGAAGGTGTCAATCATAAGAGCAAAGGTGCCCAAAGTGGCATGGATTCGTGGGTTGTTGGGCTTCTTTTCCCCTGCTAAGTTGTTCAGAAGGGGAGTTAAACAGTGTATGTCACCTCAGCTTCAGAAAGCACAGGGGTTTATATATAACCCACAATTTATAAGTGTGCATGAACCATCCAGCCGCAAGAAACCTGAGCAAGAACTAGGCCTACAGTCTTGTGAAAAGAAACCTCTCTGACAGAATCGTATTTCCCATCCAGGTCAAGGTTGGAGAGCTTCCGTTTCAGCCCTTCTCTAAGGTCCCACCTCCAGAAAGACCAGCAATCTCCTCAAGGGCAGCAAAACCTGCCAAAGGGAAAGGTGGAGAGGATCTTGCCTCTGCCTGCAGCCTTCCAACTTTCCGTAAATCACAGGAGCAGAGGGGACAAAGTGATTGGGAAGAACCAAGAATTACCGACTTACACATAGAGGAGCACAGGCAAAAATCCTTGGACAGAGCTAACAACAGACAGAAGAGGCAAGGAGCTGGCCACCAGGGCACCTGGGCTGTCTAGAATGCCTTAAAGACCAGAAGGAAAGAAAAGAGAGGAAGTTGTTGATTTTACTTGAGCTAGAAATCACCATGATGGTATGTCTAGAGTGGGAGATCTTGGAGAGGCCAGCAGAGAGTCAAAAATTGTACTACTTGCCCATCAAAAATGTATCATCCTTGACTGGGAATAGTAAAGGAGAAAAGGTGACACCTGAAGCAAAATATGATGGAATTCTGCTGAATCAGAAATTAACCGATTTTTCAGATAATGTCTTCAAAAATACATTTTTTCCCCATACAAATGTTTTAAAACAACATTTCACTTATATCAGTGGCAAAGCTGCTGCTGCTGTCTCCTTAAACAACTGCCAAATATTAAAGGTGAAGTTAGTTTAAGCATCTGTTATGCTTTTTGCCGGTATGCCCTTAGTTTCTGTTTCATATGCACCTTCCCTAGCCTGGCCTGCATTTCTTTCTCAACATGGGGGAAGTGACCCACATGATCCTTTGTATAATTCCTGCAGGCATGCTCCCAACAGACAGCCCTGAGACAACAGAGCTCTGCTGAAGCTGATCTTAACATGTTGAACCCTGTGGCCAGTATGTAGTTCAGTGTAAAGTGCCAGATACTTCCAGGGCTGAATCTGCCTACCTGAAACTGCAGTGAAGACATTATTCCCTTGGGACAGGGACATGGGGCTCATGCCCAACTAGGGCAAGGTGTTGATTTGTTTACCACTCTGTGAAACAGGCATTAATTAGAAAATCAGATGAAAAAAGACTCGCTCCGATCTGAAGGCCTTGTCTGCTGCATCTGAATTGTATTTGCAGAAATCCACTGCACAAATTGATTTAGAAATTGCTTCCTACCTGCAGCCTCTCTCCTCTTTGAACTCCAGGTGACACCATCCCAACAGCACAGAACTTGAAGGCTCTGACACATGAGAAGGGATCTTTACATTACAACATCTTAACAGCCAGTCTTGTGGGTTTTAGCTGGAATCATGCATGCGCTTCCCAGCACCGCACATGGTAAACATTCTTAACTGCACAGAGACCTCTGTGTGTCCACTCATTCAGACACACCATCTGTGCCCACACTGGGGCTCACACCAGCCCACGTGTGTGTGCATGTGGTTTCTCATCATATGTTTTCACTGAAAGAGGAAGGTGGGGAAGAATAGGCCTTTTCATTTCTAGGAAGACCCTGAACCATCTTGTTGCACAGAGATCTGGAAAAAGGAAGTGCTGCCATTTGAAGGACAGTTTAGGGGCTCTGAAAAGGATGGCCTCCTCATCCTGGCATAATTTAATTTCTTTGTTTACTGGATATTGCCCCATTAATCACTTGCAGCATGGCCAAAGACAGGCTATATAAGGCCTATTTGCACTCCCTTATGAAACTCAGTAGGAAAACCCTTGACACCTTCAGACTTGTGTTCTGGGGGTTGTCATGTATTGTATGTTCCTGTTTCCTTGGGAGATACGTTTTCTCATGGTCTCTTGTAGGAGTTCAGCCCCTCGGCTAAGACCTTACAAGGGCTTTCTCATACCCTACCAGGTCAGACCCCACAACTGGTCAGTGTGGACTTCCATAAAGCGTTCTCTTGGGCTGCAGGGGTTGGCAGAAGACTTGCCAAAGGCCCAGCTCACACTGGAGCCAGCCTGTCACACAGGCAGGACCCATGTGCTGTAATAGAGGGAATGGGGTAAGTTTCAGCCCCAAGGCGCCTCCAGAAGGAGGTGAGGTGACGCCTGCTGGGGACATTGCTTTTGAGCTAAGAGATCTTAAAATCTGTTACTTAAAAAGCTTAATTTTTAGTATCTTGTTGTCAGCACGTTCTTTTGGCACAGCTGCCTCCCACCACTGCACTCCTGACGTTATCTGAGTTTGCCATTGTAGTTCTGCGGAGAGTCTTTGGGCTATTTGCTTCATAGCTGGAGCTTAGAGCCAAAATACTTACCGTACCCTGAGCTTTAAAGGTTCTGCATGTTATTAAGAAAGCAAGCTGCAGCCTGCCCTCTTCCCTTCTTTCTTCAGGGTAGTTAAAGTACTGAAAATACAACACATGCATGCTGCCTTATAGCTGTCTTCACAAAAACATATCTACAATGGTGTAATTCCTACGTTAGTAACACACTTGAAAGAATGTGTGAAGCCTAGGAAAGTATGCAAAGACTCATACTAGCTCTGTGTTTAATGATACTTGGATACAAGGCTGGAACACCACACAAGTGGTGTGCAACTTCTGGCTTTCCAAGCCAGCCTTTAAGAAGAGTGAAGAGCATTCGCCTCCTGTGTGCCATTTGTCTTGTCAGGAATGTGCTAAAACAATTCACTCCTATACTTGTAGTGAGGGCTGGAGTTGGCCCAGTCCCCATGTGAGTGAGATTAAGGCATTCTGCTTTTTGTGGTCCCTGATAAGGTGGAACTGTCTGTTATGGATGGCTGGGATTTCTCTCAGGGGCATCATTGGGCAGGGCAGGCTGGTATCTACACTGTGAACGTCCATACCTTAAATCATCAGGAATTCTTTTGTTTTACCTTAAATTTGAATTTTCTAGGGAGGGAAAGGATCCTGATAGGATTTTATTTTTAATGCAAAAGTACAGTGTTCCAAGAAGTATTTTTACCTGTAAGACAGCAATTGGCACTCTCGGGTAGATCTTTAACTTGGATTATCTTTTCACAAAATCAGTGCTTTCCTCTACCCTTACCATCCTCCTTTGCAACCCCAGAAAAGCTCAGAGTGGTACATTCCCGATGGCTGCTATAAAAGAGTCTTGCAGCAATGGCAAACTTCTTATCTCAGCTGCATTCATGAACACCTTTAAACCACCAGTGCAGTGCAGTAGGTGCTGGTGTGAGCAATATTTAGCCACGTGTTTGTGCCCCAGGTACTGAGTTGACTGTGAAGCAGGTGAGTCTCCAAAGCTGGGATGGTATTCCTGTTACCACTTTCCCATGCCAGCTGTCTCAAGCTGTTACAAGAGGTGGTAATCAGGTGCTTGAGGAGAGCTTTTGCTCCCTGTTTTCCACCACCATGCTCCACACATCTCCACCAGGGAGGAAAACATTATTATAGAGTATCAGGTCGTCTTGGTACTTGCTGAAACTCCCCTTTCTTTGACCAATCCTCCAGCAGCTTGCTAGGCTTATTCCCAGGTCCCAGTGTTATGGCTAAGTGTACAAAATAAAGGCAGAGAAATGAGTGGCTATATTGCAAAAGTGCATTCCGTTGACTGGACATTTTGTTTCGCAAGGCTGATGAGACAATCTGAGTCATACTGTTCCTCCCACAAAGAAATCCCCTTTTGCTATAGTTATGCCTTGCATACCTAATAGCTTAGTAATCAGCACAGAGCAACTTCTCTGCAAAGCTGGGGAAAACCATATATCCCAAGTGGCAGAGAGTGGCCAAATGCCACCCTTTTCAGCTCTGGCCCTGTACTGATGTCTCGGATATTGACACTGGATAATCATTATGAGAAGTGCCAATGGAAAATTATTGGATGGAGAAAGTGCAGTTACCTCCCCCTTAGACAGCCAAGAATAACTGGAACATCCGGATAATATTTTGGTTACTCCACAGGCTTTCACAAAAACCTTGCTGGGAGGGTGGCGAGGACAGAGCAAAAGCAGAAGAGTTTGTGGGATCATTCAAACCCACCTGCTGCTTCTCACGGGCTGGTTTGATCAGAAGGGCCGGAGATGAAACCACCTCCATCTCCACTATGGCTCATGCCTGGTGTTCACATCTATCTTAAAAGGGGAGTGAGGGCTTTCTGAAGCAACCCAGGCACTGGCAGGCTCAGTGTCCTCATGCCCCACAGTGGGTTCAAGGTATACAAAGCAAGCACAGTTTTGCTTACCACCTGATAGAGCCTTTCCAGTGTCCACCCACCATGGGTCACCACTTTGGCAAATGGGTGGATGGGAGTGGGACAGCAGGAGCTGAGGAGGAGGAGGTGGTATCTGATGCACAGGTGACCAGGGGTTGCCAGCCAGTTTATCCGGCAACTCCTAGCATGCGTTGCAGTATGCAGCAGAAGTTTTGGATGGTGATCAGCAATGCAATATGGGATAAAGAGGAAAATTTTGGCAGCATGTGGGAGAGATTCAGGCTGTGAGGAGGTGGGAAGAGCTGTCTTGGGAAGATCTTTTGTGCACAAGTTACTACAGTGGGAACCTGCCACACTTTCTCTTGAGTGTCTGGGAATATAGGGGCTACGAGTCCTGTGGTTGAAGCTTACAGGTTTAAGTCACTGAATTCAGTGCATTTTCATAGGGTTAGTGTAGTCCAGCAACTTCCAGGGTAGTTTAACAGTGCTCAAAACACTCCTGCAGAACAGGAGTATTTCCAACAGCTCCTTGAAGGCAGGTAAAGCAGTGAAGCTGGTGTGACCATGCCAGGGCTGTGTGGGGACTGGTGGGAAGGGTGGCTGGGGCAGACACCAGATAGGTCTGTTGGTGCTCTACAAATCTGCCTTGTCTTGCCCTGGTACTGGCTCTGCTGCACCATCACCCCATCAGCCCACTCCCCCTGAGGTGCCAGCAGGACCAGCCCCACTGCCTTCCCATCCTCATCCCACCATGAGAAAAAGCGTCCAGCACCCACCTCCCTGGTGCTCACCATTCCCAGCAGCAGCCACATCCTTTATTTTGGAGCCCTGCAGTAATCCCCTCCTCCCTCACACCCCTCAGTTTACAGAATCACAGCAGCTTTCAGCTTGCCATAGAGGAGTGGCCGTGGGGTGACCCTGCCTTAGTGTAAATATTTTGCTTTCACTGGAACAAAACGTGACATACATTTGGGGTGGAAGTTATCCAGAGGCTGCAGCCTTGGAGACAAAACACTGGGAAGCCACGGTGGTCTCAAGGTATCAGCGCTGTCAAACACATTGGACTTACCTCCCACTGTGCTCCAGTGGGTCTTCAAACCGGTTTGCCTCTCAAGTGACAGAGGAAGCGCAGCTGGGGGTCAGTGCCCCAGCAGTGAGGAGCAAGGGCACCCACACTCCCCAGGCTCACCTGCCCTAGCACCCTCCTCATAGGTGGCTGAGTACTAGCACAACAGCAGGTCTTAGTGGAGAGAGATGAGCACAAGCACTTTCCAAACCCCCATGTCACTTTGGAGCAAAGATACATCAGAAAAAATCACTGCATGGTTATATTTGTTTCTGAAGCCACATGCCAGTGTTAACAGCTATGGGCAAGGTAGCAGCTCCTATGCTCCTACTAATAAGCCTCACCTTGCACCAGGGCCAGGCCAATTCAAAGCCTGGATGGGTTTTAAGAGCTGGCCTCCAGCTGAGGGGTGTTTGCTGTTGATGACACTTGGAATCACCTGCCTCAGTCTGCTTGTCTGTAGTGCCTGCCTAAAAAGGAATGGTGATATGATGCTTAAGGCATGCTATGCAAAGTAGATAGTGTTGCATTTTACATCTGATAAATATTCATTAATGGTATTTCAAAGTACAAAAGGTGCTGGGATTTCATGCATTTGCCAGAGAGAAATAGAATCTCCCAGATTTAACCATTATTTTGCTGAATTATGGATCTGACTTGGCAAGACTGGTTACCCTGGAGTGGTGTCTGCTCATTTGGCATTCCTCCCTCATGTGCTGAGGTGCTGCAGCAGAGCCCAGCAGCTTCCCCAGGACTCAAAGAGCCAGATTATCCAGAACAGGCAAGCTGCACCAAGTAGAAGGTTTGCTTTTGGTAACTATCCAGAAATTAAAGCACTGACTGGTTGAGGTTTTAGGCCATGCCTAGGCCCCGTCCTGATAAACTGCTGTGAGCTTAATTATCAACCTTTGTTTCTCCAGACAGTCAAATCTGTTATGGAGAAGATGTATGTGTGTTGGATTCACTTGTGAAAGGCTCGTCAGTAGGTAATTTAAAATCAAATTACAGTGACACAGTCTGCCATGAAACCAAAACCAGAAGGTTCTCTTTCACAGGACAATGCTCCTCATGCACTGAAATAAAAGCTGAACCGACTGTGCAGTGATGCTCAGCCAGTCCACGGAACTGGAGAGAGGCAAACTGACTTTTTAGGAAGATCCTCAGTGAATGTTAAACAGGCCCTGACGTTCTTAATGCCACTGCTCGGAATCGGCGCTTCGCTCCCTGGTACGTGCGGAGACATTTAAACAGCTCTTGCGGCAGCCGCTGACACCATCATAGTGAATCCTGCCTGGAAGACCATAGGAATGACTCATGGGGAGGGTAATTAACCCGTTACTTGGAGCATGCTGCCAGTGCTCAGCCAAAAGCAGCAGAAAAGGCAGGCAATGAAGTAAAACTCCACAGAATTGGAAATTTTCATTGGGTAAAGATGTCTTTGTTTAAAAATAGAAACATACACATGCATATACACATACATACATACACACACGTGTACATGCACACCCTCTATGGCCAGAGGAAGAAACAGTAAGCTGTTGCAATCAAAGCATGTGTCACACAATCCTAAATGGGATGTTCTGTTCACAGAGGAACATAATGTAGAAGAGATTAGGTAGGAGACTTCAGAAAACCCTGATGTGCTCAGCACACCATGGTGCTCCGGTGCCTGTAGTCCCTCCCTGCTAATACCAGTGCCCTCCCTGCTAATACCAGTGTCTACGTCTGATTCAGAGAAGAGAGGAATGGCACTGATGAGAGCTGTCCCGCTGCATCCATCCAAGGTCCTCACAATACATAACCTTGTGGGCTGCCCACACAGAGCATTAATTCCTCACCTTTTGCTTTGTTCAAACTTGCATAACCACATTTTGCTAAATAAAGCACTCCTCGTTTCCTACAACCTGTAGACCTATTTTTACCATTGACCTCCTAGCCTGCCACAGCTGTTTCAGGATGTTGTGTCCTCTCAGCTAGCAGGACTATGGGCTACTCACTGTTTCTAGCTGATATTTGGAGCTGCATGCTGAGCAGTGAGGCTGTGGAAGGCATATCTGTGGGCAGTCATGGGGGCCCCACAACTTAGTATGGGGCAGGCTGTTCTGAGGTGTATATACTCAGACTTGTAACTGGAAGTCTTGCTGAAGCTCCTGCTTCAGGATTCAAGCTGAGCTCCTAATTCTTTGAAATCACTACCAGCAGCAGGTTGGCCACCACCAGTGCCCTGTGAGGCACCTCCATGCTTGTCTGAAGCACCTGGCACAGGAAAGTTATGGAGAGAGATTCCGTTCATGGCAGCCTTTGGCTGAGAAATGGCCAGTGCTGGGCAGGCAAGGTCCATGAGCTCACTGCCACCAGGGATATGAAGTGCTGGGAAAAAGCAAAGTAGCTCCCAGCCATTGCAGACAGGCTCAGCTCCCTACCCTGACGATGACAGACCTGTCTCCCACCACAGACTCTCTGTTTAGCAGCAGATTAACCGAATTCTTTTGAGCTTTTCTTGTGCTGAAAGGACACTGCCCAAAGCAGCTGAAAGGGCAGCCCACGCATCCAATACTAGCAGCTCTTTTTGATCTGCTTTTCTTTTGACATTGTCTGGGGTGCCCTCCCCCCTGCAATGTAAATTCACTCCTTTTTAATGCAGTTGGTTTGGATTTGGGAGGAGGGTAAAGTGCCAGGCACCTAAAAGGCCATCCTGAAGAGTTGCCATCTAAAAGGCCAGCTGGTGGAGGGGTGATTTTAACTGACAAAAGGAGGTGTTGAGAATAGTTTGATTATTTGGGGATGGTGTTAGTGTTGGCACAAACAAAGAGCTCTGGACGCAGCAGAAACAGCTAATTCAGCCGAGTACCAAAACTGGTGCCAGCTCTAGATAAACTTTGCGGCTCTTCTTGCAGATTTCATCCAGACTTGTCCCAGTCAGCACCAGGAACCGCCAGTGGGCGCGCCTCAGAAGTAAAAACACTCCCGGAGAGGTTTGAGATGTGTTTGCCTCAAAGAAAGATCTATCTCACACCCCAAGTCCAGCTTCACTGTGCCAGTTCCAAAAATCAGCTTGGTGTTTACACTGTCCTAAATGAGAGCTGGGGCAGCAGTTGGAAACCTCCCCCTCGTTCACAAGTGTTCATGTCTGGGGTTTGGGCTCTGAAAACCACAGATGGGGGTGTGTGTGTGTGCACGTGTGAACTGCAACTCTGGATGTGGCTTTCAGTGGTCAGAGCCATCTCTGTGTAAATACCTATGATGAAACACATGCTCAACTTTCTAAGCACAAAGCTCTCCCTCACTAAGATCTGCATTTCAAGAAGTAGTGTAAGGGAGATACATATGGCATGTGTTTCTGAGGTAGAAAACATGAAAAGTTAGGAACAATGAGGAAGCATGGCATATTTACTGAGAGGATAGCTGAGAAAGCTCTCTGCTTTCAATCTCTATCAGCAGAAGAGATACTTGAAGATTGCACCCATAATTTTCTTTTGCAGAATAATAAGTGAATAGGTTTTAGACTGCTGCCTGCAGGGAAATGGTTTTGTAATGGAAGGAGCACCCTGCACTAAATCAACAAACAAGAGAATGGCTGTGTTTGTTTTTCCACGCACAGGAGGTGAAGGTGCAATCACGCCGGGGTTTCTTTCCCATCCTCTCCACTTGACACAGGGCAGGGGACAGGCACAGACACACACGGAGCTGCACATCTCTCCATGCAGGGAGCCTGCAACTGAACAACAAAAGCTTTGGTCTCTGCCTGTCCCCCACCGGCATGCTGTGCCCCTCCGCCACCGGAACGGGAGGCACTGGAGTCCTGGCACGCCTGGTGCTCTGCCCCACGCCATACTTTCAGGAATGCTTTAGGCCAGCCCTTGCCATCACAGGGAGCTGCTGTGGTGTCTCATTGCCTGGGTACTTGCTTCTACCCCTCAGCTCTTGTGCAATCACACCAAAGTGCATTGCTGAAGGCAGCTGGACTACAACCAACTGACGATTACAAAAAGGAAGCTTCTTAAGCCCAGCTATGTTCCCTGCTCCAGTTCACTCTCTTGCACTGGGAGTGATCCTCATGTGCTTCTTTTGGCAGAGATGCTGGCTTAGGCGGACGAAGTGTTCACGGCCCTCAGGCCTGGGGCAAGGGATGGCCTGGAGGCAGGGAAGGAGCCTACGGTGTGACCTTAGGACATCCCTGCCTCCCTGTGTGGGGGCCAGGAGGGGAGAGCAGCAAGCACAGCTGAATTAATCAATCAGAAACACTGATGCTGATTATACATGCATGCATTTATACACTCACAGAAATGCACATTAATACAGCTTATTTCACATACCGTGGATATTTTTGCTTATTGATTGCAAATACAGACCTACCAGTAAAATGCTTGTCTATGCTGCATATGCTTTGTGGTATGTCTGAAGGAGCATGCTCAGCACAGGCACAGACTTAGCGCTGATTTGGAAAAAGAGAGTTATCTAGCCATAGAAACATAGTTATTCCTCACTTCAGTTGCATTCCAGAGACAGTGAATTCCTTGGAAGCATCTTGTGTGCTTAGTGCACAGGGAACATCTGCAAAGGCAAGGGCAGGAAAGAGTTGATGTTTTAATCCTGTCTTATATAAAAGTATTCCCCTTATCTATATATTACTACCATTTGAACCATTAGGTCAAAACCAGACCTGTGGCAGGAATGAATACTTTAAGAAAGCATACGTTACAGACAGGTAGCCTTCTCCATGTCTAGGACAGCTCATGCACAGTTGAATACCCATATGGGTTTATGTTTTTCATACATATCTCCTCTTGGCCCTCTTTGCTCCTAGGAGCTAAAGAGAGAGGTATTTATGTATGCATCTGTGCATGTTCATGTATGTGTCAGGACAGGTACTCCTGTGCCTATACAAGTACTTGTAGACACATGCAGATGTATATGTGCCCATACAGCCCCACATTGCTAGTCACGTTTACATCTGCCTATATACATGTCTATCCTGCCATGCAATCAACATACACGCAAGTTTGCTGCAACAAGCCAATTGGGTTTTTTCTCTCCTGAATTGCCAAACGCTGGAAGCCGCAGGCTAGCTATTGTGGTTACCCTGATTCCCAGGTTCCTTCTGCAGTTGGCAAGTAAGTGGCACTGCAAGTTTCCTAACAACTCAGATGGAGTTTTGTGTAAATCACCTTCTAGGCATTAGACTTTTCCCAGCAAAGGAGGGGGGCGGGTGTTTAAAGGAGGGGGAGCTGCTCTCTTTGATGTGGGGATTAGTTCACATGTCAGTGTTATCCCCCCCTTTTTTTTTAATATGCTGTGATTTATAGAAGGGCGGCTATGAGAGATAGCCAAGGGGGCACCCACGTGGGGCTTACTGACAGACACCGCCTCCCACAAGATACCTACGACTAAGCAGCTGGCATCAACAGAAAGGCTCCAATTGTGGGGGAAAAAAAAAGAAAGCATCACAAAAACCTCCCTGGTTTGCCTAACAAATGCTTTCTAAAAATGAGGATGTGCTTTAATGCTTATGGAGCAGGAGCTGGTTTTCCCAGCAGCGGAGGGGGAGCCTTTTTGCACATCCATAATAAAGAAATTATAAATGCCTTTTTCCTGTAAAAAGGTGTTTGGTCTGTATTTTCCCCTTAGAGCACATATCGCTAGTGAGAACGAGTGTAGCTACAAAAATGATTATGCTTGCTTGAAACATACTTAGCAATGCAACTGCTCCAGTCAGAGTTTCCATGCTCTCCTGCATGAATCTTTTTTTATCAGTGCTTTAGAAAAAACTTCACTTTTTGGTCAAAAGTTACGTGGTTGTTCTGCAGTCCAATCTTATGTCTATTAGTGTTGGAGGAAACGTTCCTGATGCTTTTCATGGGAACTAGATAAGGCTCTGACTTATTAGGCTAGAAGCCATATTCAGAATAGCTTTGCTTAGCATATCTGAATTGTTTAGGCTTACTGCTTTGTGGAGCGGACAGCTGAGGGGCTGGCAAAGGAGACAGTGATGGATACAGTACGAAAGATCTAGCTTTTATTTTAAAACTGTCTGTATCAGTGTTTTTTTCCAAATTTCTATCTGTTTTGGCTCTGGTCAATTCCTGGTATTTGCATTTGTCCAGTTCTCTCTGAATGAAGCTTTGAGGCACTGTAGTAAAGCAAACCTGTTCTTTTTTTGTAAAAAACACAGTTTAATTTCCAGTGAGATCAGCTCTTTGAGCTGATTTCTTGTGTGGCTGCACTGGTGTTGAAGGCAGTGGGGAGACAAGACTGTGGCAGCCAACTTCAGAGTGAGTTGCTGTAAAACTCAGCACCCTAAATATGCAGCTTTATGATGCTGCTAGCACAGAGGCAGCATGGGGTCTTCCTGGGGTGTTTTCCCTAACTCTTCCCCCATCCAGACACCCAAACTCCCACATTCACCTTCGCTGCTGCTTTATGCACGGGCTCCTTTGCTGCCGCGGCACCTTACCTTGAGGAACATACAAAAGCCCAACCACTTCTTTGCGCTACGTTTCCAGTGGCCTCCCGCAATTCCCTCGCTATTCTGCTAAGCATAAAGGGGTTATTGTGTCACCCCCAGGAACCCATGACTGCTGCTGACAACTGAAGCATGACGCACGACGGGACGCACCCCACACAAGTAGGCTTTGTGCGTAGGGCAGTGCCGTGAAGTGGCCATATTCAAGTGTGGCCTCGCAGTGTGACTTCTCCCACCCCAGCCGGGGCTGCTCCATGCGCTCTGGCCCAAATGCTAATCACCCTTCTTAAACCCGCCATGAGAGCGCAGACAAAAGCTCCTCTGGCATCTCCTCAAGCCGTGTGCTGCCCTGGCCCAGAGCACCTCCAAAGGTACGTGTTGGCAGCATGTTAGCACAGCCAGGCATGGCTCTGAGGAGCAGGGCAGAGAGGAGGGCGGGTTTGGCTCTTATGTGCCTGCATAGCACCACCTCGACTTGCTGCTTCTCTTTTGTGCCACTGTGAAGTGACTGCAAATACAATACTTCTCAGAAACATGCACAACATAATGTGTTAGGTGCACATGCATCCTCTCTCCTCTGACGGGTAACAGTAGAGCAATTCAGAATGATGGTTCCTTTCACCCCAGCTCGATTAAGGGTTGGGGATGGTGAGGTGTGTATGCAGAAAGAGAAGGATGAGTTGGTGGACTAGAAATGATAACCCTTTCCACCACAGCCTAGGAAACATGCCACATATATTTCTGGCAAGGAAGGGTATTTCAGAGACATGGCACATGCTGCACTACTTGCTCTTCTTCACAGATGGCCGATTGGGGTCAAAACTCAACCATTTTCTGCTTGTTTGTTCAAATGATCAACTTATTTGACTGAATGTCAAGCAGAATCCCAAAGATAGTGCTTCATAGAAGGAAAGACAATTCTGTGATCACCGGGCTCCCCTGTTTCACTGCACCTCAGAAATGGAAAATTCTTCTTGTGTGTGTCCTGGCTATCACAGAATCATAGAACAGTTAGGGTTGGAAAGGACCTTAAGATCCTCTAGTTCCAACCCCCCTGCCATGGGCAGGGACCCCTCACACTAAACCTTGTCACCCAAGGCTCTGTCCAACCTGGCCTTGAACACCACCAGGGAAGGGGCATTCACAACTTCCCTGGGCAACCCATTCCAGTGCCTCACCACCCTTACAGTAAAGAATTTCTTCCTCAT
>JANRGW010032250.1:100314-119838 GCA_024733675.1 Psilopsiagon aymara
GTGAGGTCTCATGAGAGCAGAGTAGAGGGGCAGGATCACCTCCCTCGACCTGCTGGTCACACTCCTTTTGATGCAGCACAGGATACATCACAGGCACAGGCATCACCAACTCGTATTTCCTTCTACAAGCATGTTACCTTTTGTGTGCTCAGACCCATCTCCATTCTCATAGGTAGTTTGAATCCCTCCTGAAGGGTTAAATCAGTTTTTCCTTTAAGTAAGCAGTACTGGCTGATTAAACCCCAGTATTTATGCATGTGTTTTATTAGTGCTTTTCAGTGAGAAAAGTCATTCCTGTATTATTCAGGTATGCTCTTGTCTGGGAAAAGCAGGATTTCTCAAGTCTCCTGTTTGGAATGAGCTGGAAATACCCAATTTAAGCAAAGAATGTTAAATGCCACATACACTTAAGAATTAGAAATGCCACTTTTCAGTAGCTACAGTTGAGTGTAGAGACTGAGACTAGAACTCAGATTTTATGATTCTGGAGGCTTACAAGTAAGAATTACACGATGCAATAAAATACAAAGCAACAACCAGCCAGCCAGTCAGGCAGAACAGGCTCACACTTCTAAATGCTTGAGAAGAGAGAATTTGAAAAAGACTGTCAATTTTATTGAATTTTTAATGTTGGTAATGATGGCACTGAAACCAGAATGGGAGAAATGGACTCTCACTTAAACCTACAAAAAGGCATGTGTAAGTTGGAGCTCATACCTGGCCCACCCCTCCCCTCCCCTCCAAAAAATAAAAGAACCAAAACTGAAACCAAATGCTCAGTTTGATTATCCAACTGTTTGGCTCAGAGGTGCAATTGGCATGTCTTTCTGTGGGCCATGTGAAACCCAGATGAGCACTGGGCCCTGACAGCAGACACAACTCCCAGGCTCTCCAAAGCTGCAATTCATGACTCATACACTGTCACATACATGAAATCCTGTGTGGAATCATCAGGCTGAGAACAAGAACTTTCTGCAGAGATACCTGCACTCCCTCATGTTGCAGTGATGGGCAAGGAAATGACTGCCACTGGCTATTAGAAACAGCTTTTGAACATTTCTGCTTTTCATCTGTATTTAATGAAAAATCACTTTCATTTGAGATTCTCCAAAAGCACATGTTTTCTCTGATGTCTCCCAGGTAGGAGGGATAATATTTTGTCACTTTCATGATTTGTGTGATGTATTTAATACCTGCACTATCATTTAGCATCTGGTGATAGAAGGCTTTAGGGAAAATACTTGTTTTCTTTTTGATTCCCTAGTAACAAACATATTGGCAATGTCCAGTGAAGGTTAAAGTTATACTGGCTCATAGCTCTGTGCCCTGAATATAGGCTTTAAGAGGTGAATTCCATACGCTGCTGAAGCAAGTAACCTTTAGTATGGCTCCTGGGCTGGAGAAAGTGGGACAACAGCAACATGCATTTGGTTGGAAAGCAGCAGATCTTTTTTTTCCTTCAGGTCTAAATAGAAGCCTTGTCAAACCTTCACCTGGCTCCACTGCTTGTATTTACAGCTTAGGAGAGAGCTCAAACACTCTGGAAATGCAGCAGCTAAATAGCCACCTTTTTAGCACCCTGCCCAGTGCAAAGCTTCCCTGGCACCTGATTAGGAAAACACTGCAGGGGATTCACAGGAACAGGGGCTGGGGTCAAGAGAAAGCATTAAACCTTTGCTTGTAACTTTTCATGTGACCGAGCTGGCGGTCCAGGGACCACAGGCTCCATTGGCAGGCAGTGGCTTGTGGAGACCTAGGAATTATTATATGGGATTGGGAGAGAATGCCAGCAATGCACACAGGGCTTGGGGGGAGGATGAAAGGCAAATGCCACTCAATTAATGAATTCAGAAATACGCATGCAATTTGTGAATGACTTCTCTCCCTTTGCTGAACCTTCTCAAGAGTTCCTACAGTCACCAGTGAAAGCCTTGTGGTAGAGCCTCAAAGGTTGGTGGTACAGTCCCAAAGGTTGGTGCGGAGTCCTTGGCTCTTCCAGCCCACCGCGGCTCCCACTGCAGCACCAGCACAGGCCCCATGGTGTTCCAGGTGAAAGATGCTACCAGCAGCAAAGAAAAGCACTGTTCTGTGCATGCAGCTCTTTCCTAAGGCACCAGTGAGCCTCCTAACTGCAGCTGCCCCTGGGAGGAGAGTGGGGTGCAGCTCTCTTGAACGCGGCAGCTCCCACTGGTGGTGGCAGTGCCGTGGGGCCATGTGCACCCATGGCCGAGTGCAAGGGGGGAAATTAAGGGATGGCTGATTTGGCAATCTGGACCAAGCAGTGCCAGAACAGCCCACCTCAATTGCTACCACAGTGGTGGGGGGCTCACGTGCCCGGTGGCTGGCCCCTGAGGCGCCTGCTGCCATCAGGGGGGGTGCATGGGCACATGCTTCAAAAGCACATGTAGGAGAGAAACTTGCTGGCTCCCCAGGGCAAGTGATTTTGGAAAGATGGGAGCATTCACCATCTAGAAATGGTGTCCCTGCAGCTCCTCACTTGGCACAGTAGAACCATCTTTTATTATCCTTCAGGGCTATGGCTGCAAACAAAAAATGCTTTCATTTCACTTTGGCGGCGGCTCAGGTTGTGTGTGCTCTGGCTGCTTCCTTAATTACAGTGGTTGTTGACAACTTCTTCTGATAGAGACCCTCTCTTTGAGCAGTCCTCCCACTCCCCCACTTTTTTTTGCAGTCTGAACACATAACAAACCGGGACAGCTTTCTGTAGAAATAAGCTTACTGTAATGCAGTGATTCCCGCACCACAGTTATGCTGTGTTCCTCTCGTCTATCCTCTCAGTTTGCGCTGCTGCTGTTTATTTCCTCTTTCTGGCTGTAAGGCGTTTTATTTATTAGTGCTGGATTTCCTGTTGCCTGCAGCTGCCTGTCCTTTACCAGCTCACTTTGCCATTGGAGTCAGTCCGTAGGTTTGTTACCCCACTGACTGAGGTGCTCTCAGCAAGTTTGGTCGGTGGTTGTATTAACACTTGACAGAGAGGGGGACTTGCATGGCAGCCTAGGCATACAAAAACCCTGAACAAACCAAAGGCCGATATGGGCAGCTCTCACAGGCATAGGAGGGGTCCTCTTTTTATGACTTACTGATGAAGAGATTATGCTTGTTTGTGTGGCAGGAACACCTCTGGTTTTGTTTGCAAGCACTGCACCACAAGAGGAAGTCAGCTCTTTGAACTGCACATGATCTGCAGGTCTGACAGACACGGGGTTAAAGGTTTGCAATTATTTATATTTCAGACTGTGGGCCACATCGTGGTAGAAACGTTGTGCGGACTTTCCACACATGAAGTTCATGAATGACTTCCCTAACCTTTTGCGGACATTCAACATCCTCGTAGTAAACACAAAGATTACTTACATGGAAAGTGAGATCATGAAGGTGAAAAAAATGTTTTGCTGCTTTGAACGTGATTCTTTGCTGGAAGGAGGGAGCAGGCACAAACTCTTAATACTCTGTGTATTTTACTGGCAAGGCCAGTTGGAAAAGCTCAGTCATCTGTACTGGGGAGAAGTGTTTCATCCAATTCTCTGTTGTCCAATACCAAATTGTGCTATTTTAAGTGGTAAAGAATGAGGTTGAAGCAGCACCTTATGGTAATATTCTCTCTCACGTTTTATGTGTGATGGGCTGCCCTAATTATACCATCTTTTCTTTCTGTTAGGTGGGGATTTGGGGCCTCAAAACTGAGTAATGAGAGTTAAGGATGAAGTGAATCTGAAGGCACGGAGGCAGCTCTGGCATGTTTTACTGTGATGCAGCCATAGACCTGTCAGGATGTGATCCTTTCAGATGCTGTTCGTGGTGGGCAGTTGCTGGTGGAGAAGCACTGCAGGTGCAGCACCATTAGACACTTTTTCCTTTGTGTCAGAAGTTCGAGAGCTGCCCAGGAACATTAAATAGGGAAAAGTCTTCTGACATCTTCCAGGTAAGATGGAAACGGGAGATCCTGAGCATTTGAATGCTGAAAGATCCCAGTGTGTTACCTGCAAGTCAGTGTTTTAACCCCAACATTCTGGCCAAATTCCAGCTCTGTTAATTACATCCTGCCTATGTGAAAATTTCCCTGCATTTGTAAGCCACTTTCTTCCCTGCTTGTTTTCAGCAGCTGCATGGAGTTGCCAGGTGCGGTGAAGCGCTTGCCATGTTCCACCTCAGGCCTGGCTGCCTTTCAGCAGGGAATGAAATGAGCACTGTGCACAGCATTTGAAGTGAGGCTGGATCCTCTGCAGGGAAGGGTGCTATAAAAGAAACACACCCAAGGACCAGAGCTGGGGCCTTGTCATAGAAGGTAATGGCATGAAGAGGGAAAGGCACCAATTCTGGGATAAACTGCAGGGTCATAAGAGAGACAGGAGGGGGCTGCTGCATTGTGATCTGATTTTTCTCCCAGCATCTCTCCCCTACAAGGGCTGGAATTGCTGGTACACACTGATCTGGTTTTGGCTGACTGACCTCAGGTCTGTTTGCACAGTGGGAGAAGCTCTCAGTCCCGCTTACGCCAGCCGCTGCCAATACCTTTCCAGCTTTTGTATGTCTGGTTATCAATTGGTGTGGACAAGGTAAGCAAAGGGAAAGGAAATAATTCAAAACCTTTAAATCTATAGATCTGTTTCTTTCTCTTCCACTTCATGACTCATGTGCACACTGGTTTTTGCACAGCCCTGTTGGGAACAACTCTTCAACTGACCATTAATCCCCCTAGAAAAAAACTGACTCATATCACTGGAGAGAAACTGGCTGATGGATTATCTCTCTCTTCTGAAGAGGTGAAGGAGATGGCTGCAGCAGTAGTTATAGGACTCTGATAATAAGCAGCAGTAAGAAATGCAGGTCACATACAGAAGGATAATGAAATCACATATATTCACTACAGGAGTGACTTACTGGCTCATCTGTCCAATTTTCTTGTCAGCCAAGCTCTCTCTTTGATTATGGCATTTTCACCACAGTCCTGCCTGAGTATTATATGGAAGCACATTCTGCCTGAATATTATATGGAAGCAGATTCTGCTTGAATATTATATGGAAGCACATATAAAAATGTTTGAGGTTGCTCCTGATAATACACTAACTTCACTGGCAGCAGAGGAGGTAGAATACACCCAAAGGCAGAAAGAGCTGTGGCATGCTTCTTCCCCATTCCCCTCATCTCCCTCTCCAATCTTTTCAACATCTTAATTCCATGGGACAGCAGCTGTGAGTAGTCTCTCTGTTCCATGAGGAAAAAACAAGGTTATCTCAAGGTGTGATGCCAGCATGTGTTCACTGTATCCCAGAACGGGAAGTACAGCAAGCCTTGAAGAGGGAGGGAATGTGTGCTTGTGGTGTAAGGGGAAAAGCATGGATGCAAAGACCCGAGCCCTTTTTCCACACTGCCTGTGTGACTTTAGGCAAGGCACAGCCTTCCTAGTTTCATTAGCCCTGTCTTTAAACTGTATTTAGTACTTGCTTCACAGGCTGAGAAGAAGGGGATTAAGCTTTAATTCATTAATGTTTATAAAACATTTTAAAACTTGGATGGAAATTTCCCAGGTATGCAGAGAGCATTAAAAAGCTTATCTCCCTCTCCATCTGCAAACGGTCCTGCAATATGAGAGAAATGAGTGAAAACAGTGCTTGCATTTTGGTATTTGTGATATTAAAAAAAACCCTACCCTCCAGCTTCTCCTCTCTATCCTTGCATGTTTTTTAAAGAAGGGAGAGGCAGCAATGAGAAATTTTAGTCTAAACAGCATGCAGTTGCTCCCTGGAGACTCAAATGCATCTCAGTGGAATTTTCCCTGCCTTCAGCCTTTTGTGCTTCTGAAAGTTCCTGGAACCAGGCATGTGACTGTAAGAGCAAGAAACACTTCTGTGTCTGAGTGCTCTACCAAATATTTACAAGATATCCACATAAAATGGCTACAAGCAAGTTGAGCAAGGTTTGACGGAATGGGCCAGTAGTGCAGCGCTGCCAAGAAGAAAATCTAAACTTCAGTTAAAACAAAATTAAAATTATTTTTTTACAAAGGTCTCTTCAAAGTACAAAACTGGTAACACTGAAGCTGGAGAACTGCTCTTCCCCAAGGTGAAACGTATTAGCTTTTAAAAGTAGCTTATTGAAATGGAGTCGCTTCCTTGCTGTGATGGAAACTTCCTCGTTAAAGGAGAGCCTGAAGCTGCATGAGCATGTAAGTAGGTAGCTGCAGAGCAGCCTGCTCCATGCCATCGTGTTTGGTGGCTGGGAGTGACATGACATCAGCTGCCACATCCCATCAGCTTCTCAGCCTCTTGCACTGCCACAGTAAAATTTTGCAGTACTTTTCAGTAGGGGCCACGTGTTCCCCAGGAACTCTCTCATCACCCAAAGGTTGCCTACAAAACAGCAGATTGCAACCTGCTCACCTCACTGCCATAGGTGGCCCCACTGCAACTAATTTTCTTGCTGGATTACCTACAGCCACTTCAGCAGTTCTCCAGACCTCCCATATTTCTCTACAGGTTACTCTGCTTTTCAAGAGTTTGCTCTGGGAGGCTTCCCTTGTGACTGCAGAGGACAGAACAAGCCTCTCAGACCAATGGCCACTGTACCTTGGCAGTCAGCACTAAGTGAACCCATGGCTTTCCCTTAGGCATGTGAGGCTTGAGAGCCAGGAACAACCTGAACCTGATCACAGCACAGCCAGTGATGCCTTCAGCAGCCTTGAGCTAGTCATATTCTCTAAGTCTGTAAGATGAGTAAATAGTTCTGTGGTTTGCTGTCATGTTGTGAATACTTTAAAAGTGCTTTGAAGACAGAGGAAGCTAAGCAGCTGTACTACACACCAATCTTCCCACCATTTCCATTGCTACCTGCTCTCCTTCCATTCTAAACTGTCAGAGCCGAGCTACTAGCAACTGTTGCATCATCTCTGATGATTTTCAAGAGAGTTACAGGAATAAGACCTCACTGAACTACTGCATGTCAATCGAGCCAGTGAGTGGGTTTATAATTTCTCTTGAAAAGCAGAAGCAAATATTTCACTATGTTATGGGCTGTGGACACCAGGTACTCTTATATTTGACCGTCAGTTCCTCCAAACTGGTGAGGTAATGGGGTGAATTAGGAAGGCACGTGTGGCCTATGCTTCTTCAGTAGCATGTGTGTTGTTCAGAGGCTTTCATTACCATGGCACTTAAATAAACCTGAACAAAATACAGGATTTTCCTAAGTTCAGAGTTAAGCATCCCCCCCCCCCGCCCCGAACAGCACATGGTTTTAAATAAGTCTTTAAAGAGACAAAAGAATAAGAATGCTCACTATGTGCTTCACCATATTTTTGAAAAACAGTGTTGTCACTCATTCATTTCTTTGTGAAGGTTTCGTTTCTCCTTTCTATAGATAGGATGTATTGCTTGAAGTCTCACCCGTAGTGCTGGGTAAAGCAGCATCAAGTAAAGTATCTTTCAAGGTGGTGTTCCTCACTTGTATGGTCTGCAGGGCAGGACTGGTTCCTTCCCAGGTTAGATTTGTTTGATCCTTTCCATCTGAAACACAAAATACAGACACCTCAATGCTGATGTGTCATAACGATATCACAAAATCACCGTTTCCTCCAGTGAACCACCACTTGGAAATCCTTTTAATCCATAAAACAAATCAAGGTAATTACTTCAGTATGAACTAATTCCACAGACTAGCTGAAAATGGATTGACTTACACGCAAAGATCCTCTTTCTGGCTATCCTTCTAGCTACCAGTGTCCAGACTCTCCTCATTCTGGCTGGCAAAGTATCTGATGCCACTCTCATGCTCTGGAGCCAAACCTTAGACCATTCCAGGTCCCTGTACCATCCTTTGGCAGAGCTTTCCAAAGGCCATGATCACTCTAATTTTCCAGTAAAACTTTTCTTTTCTTGTCACTGCCTATGAACGGAGAATGGGATGTGCAATAGGACTGATATTTTCTCATCAGCTTATTTTCTACAGTTCAAATACATTTCCTAGAGTTAAGCAGAGCACATCTTATACATGTGTATTTTCCCACTATTAGCAAAATAATTTGTATTCATAGAAAATACTGTGGTTCTGCCCTATATTCTTTACTAATACCTAGGCTGGGAGCAGAGCCTGCTTCCTAACCAGTATGAGCTGCTCCTCTTCTAATCTTAGTCCCATCAGTGCCAGGCTGTAAAGTGCTTTGGGATAAAGTTTTGTATGTAAATAGAGGATATTTTATTATTGTGATTAGACACCTTATGTAGAAAATAGCTGGCTTTTGACAGAGGAGATAATAAAAACCAAAATTAAAGCCTTCCTGATCAACCTGCAAGGTGATGAAAAGAACATAGACTGAAGAAATACACAGTTATCAGGACTAAAATATCCAAGGTACCAATGAATCATCTGTCAGATCATGTCAGGTCCTTATGTTTGCTACTATTAGCTGCACTGCAAGGTGTCCCAGGCCTATTCAAATATGTAGTTCTCTTCCTATCTCTACAGCTGACTCATTGAGACCAGCTCCATCACAACACAGGGAAACTGCAGCTGCCTAAAGGACGCTGCAGAGAAGTCAGTTCATACCTGGCACGATTCCTATTGTTCTGTATCAAAGCTTTGTAGAAAGTCAATAAAGCTGAAAGGAGAAGGGTGAAAGGCAAGGCATTCCACTGCAACAGGCCATGACATTATTAATATTAACAGAGGTGATACTGTAGAAGAAACACAAGGCTTACACAGGTTGTCAAGGGAAGCTGTGTCTCAGTTTTCCTCTCTGTCTCTATTTGTTAACTATATGAAAAGCAACTACACCAGAAAAGAGTTGCTCATACAGCTGTCCTAGTATCTATACTGAAAATGATGATAACCCTAATGCAGGTAGAACAAACCTCACTTTTGCCAGTATGCCTTTGATGAATTCCTCAAGGGAAATATGCTATACTGACAAAAGCACTTCTAAGACTGTTTAAAACAGATTTGAAATTTACTGCCAACTATACTTAATTCTAGTGTAAAGCTGGCTTGACAACCCAGAAAACGTACAGGAAATCCTTTTTTGAATTTACTGGGAGAGCCTAAAGAATCAATGCAGTTGTCTATGACCTGTCTGGTTTTGTGAGAGGGCTGGCAGAAAATGTGTGTGAGAACTTGTTTCAATAGAAATATAGGAAAGGGAGCTGGTGAGCAAATTCTTTCCAAAGAAACAGCTCTTAGCAAGCCTTTGGAAATTTTATATTCCTATCTTGTTAAAACAAACAAACAAAACCCCCGAACTCCAAAAGCCCACTCTCTCTGCAAGGGAAAAGAAAACATATGTCTTCAGGAAGAATTTAGGCATTCTGTAGTCATGATGTACTAAGTTTATAAACATTGTCATTCTTAGTGCATCAAAGATATTGTAAAAGGTTTTTGTAATGTCATATTAGGCAACTACATTTCTGAGCCTGAGATAACCCAGTAAATATGCAATTTCAATATGCTATCCTTTTCTTGCTCACTTTTTTTTTTTATTATTATTAAATCACGATGTTTAAAAGAAATCACAGGAACTTTGGAAGTCTGTTTAACACCATTGCTTTTTAAACAGCATCACTCAGGAATTCAGGCCATTTGAACCTCAGACTTTGTAAAGAAGTTGGCCATAGAGGTTTCAACAAAAAGATACTATAGCTTTTTTCTGGTTTTCACTAAGACACATTTTCCACCAAATAGGGTTTGTATAAGGAAGCTTAGTTGCAATTGGTGGAACTGGTCTAAATGATTATAGGCAAACACATACAACCTTTTCACGGGGCTAAAAGTCACTGTGAAGTTACCTGTACTGTACGTATGCAAATCAACTTCAGTTTGAGATAGTCTGGGAGAAGTCTGAGGGGGATTTCCCTGCTTTATGTAATCTATTGTTGCTTCCTAGCTTCCTCTATTCACATGGCCAGGATGCCTAAGCATGACATTGCTGGTAATTTCTCAAACTCAATCTGAAAGCAAAGACAGTGTGCTCAGTGACCTACAGCAGTCTTGTAGCTTTCGGTAAATCCTCAGATGCTGGCTCAATGATACCTGTAATTAAGAAGGCCTGAAAGAGCAGTGGGGGGAATAACACATAGCAATGGTTTTACCTACTGATATACTTTGAACATGATCAGCAGCCAGGACATCTATGTGCTGTCCCTCAGATACAATTCTGGCCTACACAGAGGTCTAAGGTCACATTTCTCAATTCGTGCAGAGTGCTGGACCTCACACGTAATGGGTGCTGTCAGTTCAGTATCTGATCAGTGTGGGACAGTTACGAGACACCTATGATCAGACTGCATATTGCTGAGGAGCAGAGGAACTAAACTTGTCTTACCATCTGCTCAGGTGGATCTAGTCCCAGTAAAGATACTCACTGAAATGAGAGGTTGGACAGGCAGAAGCTTTAAGGCAGGTAGTTGAAACCACCTGCCTGCTAGCAGCCTCTGGAGGGCTCTGTGCTGCTAAGGCCAGACTACTTCTGATATCCAGGTGAACCTGTTCAGTACTCGGTCTCTCATACCCAATGCATCCTGTTGTACAGATTGCGGTGTGATTGTTCCAGATTGGAAGATTTATAATTCAGCAACTATCCAGATTCTGAGAAACACACTTACCAAAAAACATAGCTAAGGGAAATACAACAGGTGAAGCAAGCATGGTGGCGCTGAGGAGGAAGGAAATCTCCCTGCAATGCACTGATAAGAATGTGCTTGATATATACTGTGTTCGTTCTGGACAATCTGCAACTGGGAAAACACATGCTTGCTGAAGGAAATTCAGCTTGGATGCCCTAGGGACTGAATCAGCCTTTTAAAATGCTTTGTTGGTTTTATTTATCACCACTTAATTACGATGCCTAACCAACATATCAGAAAGATAGTAACTGTTAAATACTCAACAAGCTGACCCTTCAGTTACAGTATGACAATCCTGAATAAAGTTCATGCAAAGCTCGTTCTTCCTAAGAACTCCAACAAAGCCAAGGGGAACTGGCTGGGCCGAAAAGAAAAACGAGTTAAAAAATAAAAGTAGGGCACTATTGTGGAGACCTGGTTAAAAATCCAAGTCTTGCCATGTGCACATTGAATGATCCTGGGCAAGTTGTTTCCTGCCCTCGTGCTTCAACTTTTCCCATCTGTAAAAAGAGTACAACAATGTTGTCCTTCCTTGTAAATTGCTGAGATGAATGGCTAGAAAAGCAGTAATACGTTATTAATCACTTATTATTTCTGAGGAAGAAAAAGCAAAGAGAAGAAACTACCATCAATCTTTCAGAGTTTTCTTGACCCTCATGAAAAATAAAAAAGCACCATGTAACGTGCATTTCACACAACAGAACATTTTGGTGAGCTGCCTTCAAGAACAAATAGTGGGTGCACAATTAGAAGAGAGTTAAAAGCAGGCAGACACTCAGGAAAATGCTCCAGATGGTGGAACGAGTTAGGCTGCAGAGCAGGCTCCCACAGGAAGTGGTGAAACCCCCATTGTTTGAGACATCTGAAACGGAATTCTTCAAAGTGCTGGTATATATAATACAAGGAACCGTTGTGTGCTGCCTCGAAAGGCAGTGGCGCTGGGACGACCTGTGAGAGACACACCTGCCAGTTCTACAATTTTAAGATGATTCTTGCTGCTCTGACTGTGAAGAACTGTAGACTCTTTTTATCAATATAGCATATGAGAAGCATCTGCTGGAGAGCAGCTACATTGTGTTTTTGTAGGAGACAGATTCAGCAACCCTTAACAGATCTTTCCTCATTCTTACTTCTGAACTTGGAATGTCCAAGAGAGGAAAAAAAGCCCCCTATTCTCTGCTTAAGAATAATAGTGTGTATCCTACAGACAGACTGTTTATTTCCTGTATTACAATCTAATGAAAAACTGTGTGGCTTGATTTTTACAAGCAATGGTTTGCAGAAGAAATACCATGATTTTAATAGGAACCAAATGAGCAATCATTATGTAAACAGCATTATGAGACACAGAACTGATGTTCAAATGTTAAATGCTCTGGGTCAAACACACCAAAATGGGAACTGGCAGAGGTATGCTGGAACACTCAAATACTACTGCAAACGTTTTCTGCCACTGCTAATGCCGGTTTAGCTCTTCTGGAGGTAGCTGTGGAGGGACTCTTGACTGCTTCTGCTGTTACTGGCATCTAAAATCTTAAGAGCTTCTCTGAAACCCAATTTCAGAGCTTTGGGCCAATTTTGATACAACTTGGTTTACTGACTGGAGCAGGTAGAGGAAGAAAAGTTTTTAAAAGGAGCTTAGAATCAGTTTCAATACCTTCATTTCCTCTTGGTCGCATGGCTGCTGGTATACTAAAGAAGATGTGCATTGTTTCAAATGGCATATGTGCACTAGCGATCCTGTCTTCTTTATTCACTTATGGAGCACTTATGGGGTGCTCCTGATCCCCTCTGGCAGGAGTACTGGGGCCAGGAGCGGTGAGGCTGTGCACCCCAGCAGCCTCATCTGCTGCCTCTGCACAGGCTGGCACTGCCTGCACGCTGCCCCCGTCCCTGTCCAGCCACACAGCAATTTCCTCAGGAATGAATCACAAACAAGAAACTAAACAAGAGCTATTTAAGAAGTTTTCTTCTCCCTCCCTGCAACTGTCCTGTCCAGTATCATATTCCTGACAGTTTATTCTTCAAGAATTTAGTCATCTAAGGTTTCAGTGACTCATGTGATGAACCTTCTACCCATTTCCTGGAAAGAGTCCGGCACGGTCCTCTACACATCCCTGCCATTTTCCTCGAGGATCTCATTCTTGCTACATTTTCATATTGTTTAGCTTTCCTCCATTTTTGGGGTGGAGGCAGGAGGCAAAAATATCTTGAGTGCACCCTCATTTGCAGTGTAACTGGAAAGCAGCATGGCAAAAGAAACATCTGGAAAACAAAGACGGGCACTGAACCAGAGAGTCTTTTCTGGAAGTAGCTGCCTCTTGGGCTGAACACTGCTTAGATGAAAAGATGCTGCTGTAGGAAGAGCTGTGTGGTACAATACAGTAATGAATTTACTAGGCTGTACCCTGTAAAATGAAAATGAAAAAGATTTAAGAGCTTTCTCAGATGACTGCCTGGGTGGGTGTGACTCAGCCTGGGCAAATGCCACTGGTGACAAGTACCCTAACACAAACTACTGAATGAATTGGGCTGGATGTGACCCAAAATAACCATTTTACATACTTTGGGCAATCTGAAAGACACTTCTATGCAGAAAACATCTGCATCCTTCTCCTGATTAAAAAGAAAGTTCAAAAGCTGCTCACAGGCAGCTTGAAGGATACTTCAGCAAACTCTGATCTAAGTGGGGCTGTGCTATGCCTACAGCAGACAGTTGCCTGACATCAGCAATGCCCAGACCACATTGAAGCACTACCTGTGCATATTTATGTTACAGTTAAAATGGGGGCTGTCTAGTGTTATTCTTCAAATACTTAAGAAATGTTTGTGAGTGTGAGCCCAGCAACGTAACTGCAGGAGTGTGAAACAGCTCAGTGACAGTGTCAGTGAATGCTTATAGACCTGTGCCTCCCATGCCTAAGTCAGCAGACTAAGCATCCTGGCTTATGCTAACTTTCAGTAGGCCTAGTTAAGGAATTTGCAGATCTGTCTGCTGGAGACAGGGCCAACATATCCAGCATTCTTAGAGGATGACTTCAGTGCTCAGTTATACCAGTATAACTGCCATGTATCCTGTTATGACACACACACATGTGCACACATACATACATACATGTCAGTATATATATACTGACATGCATCACAACCCTGTTCCCTTTAAAGGCATATGATGTCAGGTCAAAGTTCTTCTTATTAAAAACAAAAACAAAACCCCCCAACTTATACAAACCCTGATTCCAACAGAAATGTTTCCATGATTTATTTTAAGAAGGGAACATTCCCCAGCAGTGCTCACCGCAACCCAAACATTGCAGCACTTCACATGAGAATCAGGGAGGAAACTGAAGAATCTATTTTCACTGCTCCAGAAGAGAAATAAAAAAGTAAACAAACAGCAAAAGCAGCGACCAATGAGTTTCATTTTAGTGGTAGCTGCAGTGTTATCTACAGTATGGCCAAAGAGAGGAGGCTTGAAGCATGCATGCTTTTCTAGTGATTTCTACAAGATGTGTGACTAAGTGTGAGATAGGGACTCTTGGGAGCCATCTACACTTCAAAGAAGAGATTTATTTTTCTTTGGTTGATCCTTCTTGCTCCTCACACCTTGCCATTCACATTTGAGAAACTGAACCACAGATTAGAACAAACTCCCTGGCTGTTCTCAAAGCTTGAAAATAATCTGAAGCTTGGGCAAGCTATTCAAGGAACAAATCCCTTGTTTGTGGGAGAGCTCTTAAGAACTTGCAAGTAAATGGAAGAGTCTTTTCTCTAAATATCTGGAGCACTCAATTCTACAGAAAGGGGAATGTGCCTTCAGTGCTACTGCTTGTTCCATTGTCCAAATTTGCTAAAAGCAGCAAGCATTAGAAGCAAAAAAAGGGCATATGGAGACATATAGAATACTGAGGGAGCACAGACTTTTCTGCCACAACTCCTGACTGCATGCACACACAACACACACATCTTTGGGCTAAAATATCTGTGTACTGAAGAGAGAGGAAAAGAAGTCAGTGAAGCCTGCCCAAAAGCGACTGTACCACTGATCTTGTGGCAGATCAGCGATTTCACCAGAAAGTTTCTGGAAGCTATAAACAGGAAATGGTTAAGTAAAAGCAGGTGGAGCATGCTGACTGCAGGAACAACGCAGGAAATAGCTGAGCGTCTGAATGGATGCAAAAAAAATGCTCTTTGCTCAGTCCTTGGCAATCACAATACATTCACTCCTCCTCCTCCTCCTTCTCCTCCTCTTCCTCGTCCTCCTTCACTACCCTTATTGCCCCAAGCTACAAAGTCTTGCAGTCTGCAAACACCTTTTGCTTCAGTAATCTGCTGTCCTTGAACCAGCATGGGAGAGTTGGGAGGTTCTGCTTGGAAGGCAACGGACAGGACAAGAGGGATTCACCTCCTGTGCAAAGGATGAGTCAGAAACACCCAGCAATACCCACTGCCTGCCACAGGCTTCAGGTATGAGAAGCAAGAACAGCATCGCTGACTACTTCTTCAGGTGGTGCAGTCCCAAGTGTTTTTAGCAAAAGTCAGAGAAACATTATTCCTATTGCCACTTTCATTCTAGAGGGCTGCCAAAGCACTTAGTTGTAGGAATCATTCTCTATCTCTACTGAAACACAATCCCTTCTGGGGCAAAGCACTGCAGCTGTTTAACAGCTCACAGCAACATCACACAAGCAGATGGAAAAGAAAGCGAAATGCGTAAGAAGTGTTCTTTCCACTTTCCTTATAACCCTTCCTTTCTCTCCTCTTTGTCCGCAGCAGTTTGTGCCAATTCCAGACAACTCCAGATGTGTGTCTTTCCCACCAGTATCTGCAGAGGCTTGGCTCTGGAGACTGGGATCTGCTTGCCAACATACTGCCTCTGGGTGCATTCAGCCCCAGGGGTCAAGTTTCCACTGCCACACTCATCCCTGGCTGTGCTGCCAGACATGCTGCAGGATGTATTCCAATAAGGAACAATTCTGCTTTCTTCTGGATGAGTATAGTGTTGATGCAAAATCATTTAACATAGACAAGACACTCTTGCCTTAAAGTATATGAAACAGTCACATTAAAGTCCTGAGGAATGTTAAGAAAGGAGCACACAGATTAGTTTGAATTATTTTGACTTGGTCTACATTTTAAGTATTAGACGGTGAAGCTCTGTTGGCAAACTCTGCTCTTAGGTGTTTCTCTTCTTCTCCTAGATTTAAATAATAAAAAACCAAACAAACCAACCCCCCCCCCCCTTTTTTTTTCCTCATATTCTGATAAAAGAAAACACTAATGGCAAATGGGCTTCTATGGAGTTACAACTGCACAAATAAAAAGTTGTTTGGTTGGTTTTTTTTTTGTTTTTTTTTTTTTTTTTTCTGGTAGAGAAATAAGAAATCTTCCTCTGTTTTCAACATTGTTACTTTGGCAAAACTACCAGGTGTTACTGGGAGTTCAAACTTACACTGCCTTTTCTATATCTTTTAAAGCAGAGAGTTACTATATGCAACCTAACACATTCAAAGTTCAAACTCTTAAATCCTAGTCTACACAGGGCCTTTGGGAGTAAGATTCAAACTCACCCTGCCCAATGTCCAATACTCACTTTCACCCAGGCCATACCTTCCCAGGAGTGTCCTGGGAACAGTCGTAATTGGAGTTGCCCACCCCACACTGCTGCTCCCCTGGGAGGAAGGAAAGGGCATTGCCAGAGTAAAGGTTGGTTTGGCATCTTTGGCAAGCACACCACACTCATCTAAAATGCCATGGCGCATAAATGAACAGAGAAGATGTATCCTATCAACTTCAGGTGGATGGCAGAACAGCTTCAGGGAGTTAAACCTTGGCACTGACCTTAGGAAAAAAATAGTGTGTGATTCATATCAACCTAAGAAACTGAGAGAAAATAATTGGAATGAGCTGAGCAAAAATAAACAGGTGTCTCTTTCCTGCTCCTTTCACAGTTTCTGCTTCCCTGCACCCTCACACACATTTTTTTGTTGCACTTAAGTTGTTGAGAAAAATGGCAGGAATGAGGTTCCTGGTATAATTACAGTTTGCTGAGAAAATCGCAGCCCGCAGCAATAATTCCTTTAGTGCTAGAGACAGATGCTGCTGAGGTCTAATCACAGTCTTCCCACTAACCAGGCCCTCAGTCTAATCTGTCATCAGCTGAGAGGCCACTGGCTCCCACCGCGCGTGTGAACCCAAGCTGCTTGGCTTGTTCCTCTCCCCTCATACAGAGCCAGGCAGTGCCAGAGGGAGGGTATGTTTCCATGCACTCCTTGCCCTCAGCTACAGCGATACTACAACTTCAATGCGCTGCTTATCTCCTCTCCATGCCTAGTATCAGGGCCACTCAAAGCCTCTCTGGAAAGGGCTCAAGTGGTTGTTTTCATCTTACAATGCCGCATAGTGACTGCAGTTCAAAAATACAATTTAAACTGATATAAATTGAAGGAGAGGCTTAATGAAAATGGCCTGTAGCTAATTCCTCCTTCCAAAATGTATGGTGTTTTCTACTTATTCAGAGAACAAGGCTGCACTCAGTGAGGGATCATATAACATCCATATGTTAACAACAATGACAAAAACCAAAAGAGTATGAGTGCGGATGAGCACAGAAGTAAGAGGAAGATGGAATAGCAGAACTGGGTATATTATAAAAAAAGCTGGGAGAAAGCACACATGTAAGGAGAGTCTGAACAAATCTGTGTGTTACATACAGCTGCCACTGCCATCGAATGTTTTGTATCCGACATTCAAGGAGCATAAGGCCATCTTTGAACTCTGTGCCAGTGAAAGCACGAAAAACATCAGACCTCACCAGCTCAGGAGTGCCCCTGTGCATGCAAAAGTCACAATGCTACTGGATTAACATCTTTAGATTGGATTATGGTAATAGAAGGAAACTGGCTGAAGAAGTCTATTTCAAAGTCATGTTACTGTAGCATGAGTGACCCAGTGAGAACTGGGGAAGTCCTTAAGTTGGTACCCACTTTACACCATTTGTAGAGTTAACAGGTGCCCTGAAGTAGGAGGGGAGATGATAGGCTTGGGAGAGTAGACTGAACAGCTGTGTTTTGCATAAGTAGCTCTCAAGAAAAGTGTAAGGGAAGAGAGTGGGTAATCATTTCTGGTCAGAGGCAAAAGCATACTAAACTAGATGACTTTCTGTAGCAGCCTGTGGCCAACTCAATTTCTTTGTGTTCAGCTTTTTCCAAATCTGCAAATGGCAGTGGGGCACACAGGATACTACTCACCAGATCTTTGCAGTAAAGGCGTGCACAGCAGCTTCTTAGCCACTGACAGAGGGGAACAGAAAGTATAGTAGAGTGTCTCAGTGAGGGGAAAAGAGTGACTCATACAGGAAGAAAAACAAAGCAAAGATGAACTTCGAGCATAAGAGAAGAGGCAGACTGCTGGCTGTAAATCAGTTTTCTTGCACTCAGAAGGGTGGGTATTATGGTGAGAGGAGTTGTACTTGACAGTAATGGAAGTCCAAGGAAGTTTGATTAAGATTAAGTAGCAGCCACAGGCCAACATAGAAAAGAGGCTTTAAGGCAAAAATCAAAGACAGGAAATGACTAAGTAGGTCAGAAGCTGTGGGTAGTGAGCTGGACAGATTAAGTGGGACTTGGAGCAAGTAAGTTAGCTCTGCCAGTGACAAGTGATAACACAGTGTCACCGAGTTTAACAAATCTGACTCTGAAATCATCTTCAAGGCTTTGCTAGCTAGCAAATCAGAGATTGCTGAGTTCTAACAGTATCTACATCAGAACAGATACTGTATGCTTTAACTGGAGATCGGGTTTACAGTCACTTTTTCACCCTGCCAAGCTTCCTATAAATAGTGTGTTGTTTTGTCTGAATAAGATTTCTTTTTAAAGAGCCAGGAAAAATGAACTGAGTAACAGAAACTGTGAGACTCTAAGAAGGGCCACTGCTGCAGGTTGAAAAGACAGATGCCATGGAGAAACTTCTTTCCACCCCTAAATTCAATATGTCTTTGATTCAACAGCTTTGTTCACATCCAGGGCAGCCGGAAGAGAACAGTCACCTTGTATTTTTGTACCTGATGAGAAAACCCCAGATTGTATGTGTGCACTGGGACAGTTCAATGTGTGTCTACTGCAACTTCAAAGAGGCTTTCAATGCTCTTTCAGATGCAGGGTGTGAGGAAGGGTGAGAACTGCTAAAGCTAGCCCCATCCTCATTAAATCTTTGCCCTCTCTGGAGCAAGCATGCAAGTGGAGAGAATAGAAGATATGCATGAGCAACTGAGCATCTGTGATCTCATGACCTTTGACTGTTGTATGATGGGAAATGTATTCTCTGGTTGCTATGCTTTTCTAATTCATTTGTATTTTCCTTCAGTGACTCCCTTGTATTTTCTTTGGTGCTCCTGTGTAATGGTTTCAAGGAACCACAGATATCTCCAAGTTAAGCATGCATACAATGGCTATAATTAAATGTTTGTGAGTATCCCACAGTATTGCAAGGGAAAGGGAAAGCAAACAGTTTTGTACTCACTTGTACCTATCCTTTCTGAATGCTGGCCTGGGTGGAGGCATCTGCACCACTGCCCTTTAAGTCCATTTCTAACCTTTTGTGAACGAAGACCATTGGGTTCTCCTGCCCTGCATCTAAGCTCTTCAGGCATTTCACTCCCATTAAAAAAGCTATGGATCACCTGTGAGAGGTAACTGAAACCTTATGGGCTAGGACAGAAGAAATAACAAATAAATTAGTGTAGACATTTTTTACTCCACTTTGAAAAACTGAAGAATAAAGTTAAGTTTAAAAATACTCTCAACCATTTCCCATAAGAAGATAGGATGAGAAAGTTGGGGCTGTTCAGCCTGGAGAAGAGAAGGCTGCGTGGAGACCTCATAGCAGCCTTCC
>JANRGW010032252.1:0-17228 GCA_024733675.1 Psilopsiagon aymara
GTACTAAGCAGTAACTAAAACATTGGTGTTATCAGCGCTGTTCTCAGGCCACAAGGCAAAAACACAGTGCTGCACCAGTTACTGAGAAGGACAAAAATGACTGCTACTGCTGAACCCATGACACTCACCTTCTCCAGCTGTCCTGTTTTGCTATACTTCTCTTCAGCAAAGACCAGATCCATCTCACTCACATCATTGTTCAGTATGAAACAAACTTTGGATTTATAGAATTCTGGGTCATCTGTTTCAAAATACTGTGTGAAAGAAAAGGGAAAAGACATGGAGGAGACAAAAAAAAAGCCCAACAACAAAACATACACTGTTAACCATGACTCTGGATAGGCTTCTACTACACCAGTGTTGAACTTCTCCCCAGACCAAGGCTGAGAGGTTTTACCTTGTAATGCATACGAAGTCCTATGATCTGAGCCAGGAAGGATCGGGTGAAGCGAGCTCGAACCAGTTGTTTGTAGGCACCTCCCAGAGACGATTCATAAAGACACTTTCCCACAAGGCGGCCTGCAAATTCATACACTTTGAGCCGTAAATATGTGGGACGGCCTGGGTTTGGATGTACCTGGGAAGAAGCAGCAAAATGAAATATCCAAGTACCAGACAAGACTAGCACAAATAGCAAGTATGGGACCAGTTCGAGTCACTGCAGATCTCACAGGCTGTCCCAGCAGCTTTAGTGTAGTATCCTTAAAGCCAAGTTTTGGGGATACTACACTGGAAATAAAATGCCTGAGCCTACTTAGAAGAATTAAATAAATAAATGTTTCACATGCACAGGCCAGAAACTGTATGAAAGCACAAATGGATTATGAAGTATTCAGAGCCTACAAAACCTCTAGACACTCTGATGCCACCTCCTCTCACCCATAAACCCAGCCTTCCCTCTGGCCACCTCTGCTGTCCATCCAGCCAGTTCTTTGATACTTCAGTGGGTTAACATCATGAAGCAAAGCTTTGAGAAAGGCACTGGAAGTGAGGCACTGGAAGTGACTGTGCAGGCAACCTAACGCATGGGTAAATTTCCACACCACTTAACAGCTGCATCATTCTGTAACCATCAGCATGTCAATGCACACAGTTCTGTGCGTTCCCCTCAGGAACTGCAGACTCACCAAGGCCTGGTTGTTATCACTGAAGCGGGTAAAGAGTTGATTGGTGGTATCAAATAATGCCTTGCAGATGAGTTCAAACCACTCTCTGCGTGGACCTCCCCAGTCCAGAGCTATGAGATAAAATAACCCATGGGTCATCAATTCAAGTTTCATGCATGCTGATGAGTATTACCTAACATGAGCGCTTATCACAGTGAACAGCTCCACAGCAAAAAAACAGTAGACGGGAACTCCAGACCTCTAGGTTTTGCTCCCAAATCCAGTCCTAAGGGCCTTAGGTCCTTATTTAAGTAGGGAGAGAACAGCACCAACAGGGGAATTCACTAACATCTGTGAGGAAGTGGAAGGGCTGGAAAGCCTCAAAGGATGGACATACTGGAAGAAACCAGAATTTTAGGCTAAAACTACTCCACCATCACTTCCTCCTCAAATATATTCACAGGATAACTCACCTTCTTCATCCTGAAAAATCACCTCAAAGTTTTTGCTCCAGTCAGAAACAGAAAAATTTCGTGTTGCTTTAAAAGACTGAAAAAGATAAAATGGCATCAGCCGTTACTGCTTAGAACCCCACAACCAACACACAATCCTGCACATGTGGATGGACAATTTAAGCAACACAAACCCAAGAAACAGGCTAGTACTCTAAAGTATAAAAATGAGAATTAGGAACTCCTAAGGTCTAATTCTTATTTGCCCAAAGCTACAGAAGCCAATTCCTCATTTTCTATTATGAGACACGTTATCCACATAAATACAGCTCATCTTAAAACCAGTGTGAGGTCTGAGCACAGCACAGATGTATCCCTCTCAATGCTGCAGTACAGTATTATTTAAAGTATTAAAATGCCTGTGGGAAGGAGCAATTTCTGTAAAGCACTCACAGCCCACGAGTTAGAGTTAAAAAAGAAACGTTTCAGAAAGCATTGGAAAATAGCTTGACGGGTTCACTGCATTCATACTTAAAGTCACAATGCAAAAAGGTAACAAAATATTTCAAGTTTCTGGAACTTCCTGCATCCTGATTCTGGATTCCAGTTAAATAAAGCTACAAAAGCTACACAGCAGTCCTCTGTCACACAGGTAGCTTTGGCTTAGCTTATTTTCAAATAGGTTAGAGCATCACAGAAGCTACACCTCTGGGCTAAATACACTCGTCACATTCATTTGTGCCAGTCAATCTTGGACACTAAACCTTACATTTATTATTATTATGGCACTTAATTTACTTTGTCTTATGAGGCTGTAACATCAGTGCTCATGACAGTGCAGAAATTTCCAACATAGTGGGAAAAACAGCCATAGAAATACTATTTATGAGTGAAGTAATTTTGTAGCAAGCTATTAACCTAAACATAGTCTCATAAACACTGCAAGCTCATGTGTGCAGAGAACACTCCAAAAACACAGATTTACTGAGTGTAAATCAAGGGAAATCACTCCCATTTTCCCCAGAAATGTTCTTTGCCATCTTTATAACATTCCTGTTGTCAGGCACATGTGGAAACAATAAGTCAGGATAACTGCCTGCCCTGTGCAGACAGTATTTAGAATGTCAGCTAAGAACTGTATTATATGAATGTCTCTTTCTTAAGCTTGATTTTGAAGACGCATCATCTCAGGTCAGCACAGCTGAGACTTCGCTCAAAGACTTCACAGAATATTTTTTCACCGCACTGAACCACTGCTAGAGGCCTGTCAATGCAAGAGTTTCATGTATGCAGCTCAGTAACACCTGGTTTGACAGCTTATCTCACTGAATGGCTCTGCACCAGAAAAACAGCAGTTAAAGACTCAGAAGCTTTAGGTTCTGCTCCCAGATCTGGTCCAGGTAGACAGTGTTGCACTGGGCATCAGGTTTCAATATAAAGTGGAGACAGAACAGCACCAGCAGATTTCCTGCTTTTACAGGCTGTGCATGCATTTACCCTAGACATCTCTCAGGTCTCGATTTACTCTCTGATGAGGTCCATCAAAAATTATCAGAGCTGAAGTTTCCAGTTACTTAAAAAATTGATCTGATCTTACTGGCTGCAGAGCAGGAACACAGCATCCCACACAAGAACAAACCTGAACACAGACAAGCTACCTGGAGATTTTTCTTTTTGTTTTTTCCCCATCTCAAGCTGACTATTGGCATTCGCCTTGAAACTGAAGGTCTAATCATTTCTACGCGGTTGTCCTAGCACATGCCAGCTTGAATTTCTTTAGGCACTGAGCAGAAGAAAAAGGATGGAGGAAGCACTGGGCTTAAGCAAAGTGTCTGATACACTCACCGACTCCAGCAGACAGTGACGGCTGACCTTCAGCGTGACCTTTGAGTGAGGTCTTTTCATATGCACCTGACGTAGCTCCCGCTGAAAGAAGTTCACTTTGTCCTGGAAGGTCTCTGAGCCTCCTGAGAATATTGACAATTTGGGTCAGGCCTAAGCTGTCAACACCATCTAAAAAGGCATTCCTAAGACTAACTGCAGAGGTCGGGTTTACAGCCCAAGGTTGAGTTTATTACAACAAGATTTGGAGACGGAACTCTAAAGGCAGTCTGCAGTTAGTTTTGGTAGACATTCAGATACTTGAAGGTGCGCCTTCAAAGAGCCTGACAGAAAAGCCAAACTGAAAAGGAACAGCTGGCAGGATGAAATAAATTCACTGGAAGCACCAACAGGAACAGAATATGAGACTCTGGGAATCAGAATTCTCATCAGAGGTCATTCAGTGCCGGCATTTCTCTCCAGGGAAACCATCAAGCTCAAGTGCTAACTTCCTGGCTACTGTACCCACCTCACCACCCCTTTACCTATGTTTTTATGCAGAGAGCGAATGAAAGTGGCTGCCAAGATGTTCCTCTCCTTGCAGCTGAGCTCCACAGGGGGTTGGATCCCATCATCCACCACCAGTGTCAGTAATTTGTGCACAGGGTCAGGGCCAAGGTAGGAAAACTAGCAGCAAAAATACACGCAAGAAAGGGTAAACCCATCATGCAGAAGGCACAGTATGTTCAATAGAAAGGGCAACATCACCTGCATTCCAAGACTTTCTCTGCTCACTCATGCAGATGCAGTTAACAGGAACAGTATTACAAGCATTCAGACTCCACTTAGGAGGCTGCTTCAAACTTCACACCCTAACCCAGGGACTCCAGTGGACACAATCACAGCATTTTAGCAAGGTTATGAGGAAAATAAGATAAATGCAAAAGTAATCAAGATTTTTGCCCAGCAGAGGCAGGAGGGAGTGACAAAACTGTCTCCTATTCATAAATATCAGAATTTATGCACTGAGAGGGAATTCCAGAGTTGAATTTTACACAACAAGATATTGCCCTGTGGGTGGAAGCCCTTCTCTCCAAAAGGAAAAATCAGTCTACCATTCAAAAGGACCACAAGCTAACAACATGGAGGTGCAATGACAGCTACATGGGAAGAGGCTCACCTTTGTGCCAGGACACACTCTAAAGGTGAAAAGGCGCCATGGAATGATCTTCAGGTAAAATTCTTTCACTGATAATTGCTGAGTAATCACAAAGAAAAGAAAATGTTAAAAGTGACACATCTGTTAAGGGTTGCCCCTGGAACACGAAGCGCAAGACAGATCCATAAAGCCACAACACCCTGAGCCCCAGGGACAGGTTTCTGCAACATCTGTCGACACCTTCTTCTGGCTCAATACATAAACACTTTTACAGCTGTACAGAACTGTAAGGAACTTATGTGTAAGACTTGATATTTATTACACATGTGGGATCCCTGCATGACACAGATTTTACAACAGTAAGCTACCGTGCTCAGTAGAACATCACCAGTCTAACTGGAAGGTAATGTTTAAGTACACTTGAGAGGCTGAATTCAGGACAAGATTGTAATGCACTGACAAAAAGCTTTCGGAAAAAGTCGCACCAACAGAACTATTGCTACTACTCCCTAATTAAGACAACCATTTCAAACAGCTTTTAAAAAGCAATTGCTAAATCCACGAGATCTGCAGAAGTTTCTTCTCAGTGTACTTCTGCCAGAACAAATAACTAGTAACTGTAGCCCTGTTGCCTTCTGGAGAGCAAGCCAAGATGAAATTTTAGCATTTTTAGACAGAACACAAAACCATTTCCTGCACAAGCCTGTTCTAGCTGCAGTGACTGGAAAAACACCACAAACAGCATTTCTCCAGGAACAAAGCAAATATGAACATCAACCCCTTGAAAAAATAACAACATAGTAACAGTTATCTACTGTGCAGAGAGATGCTCTAGGTATATATTAGAGATATCCAGGGACTCATCTACACAAGCACCAGAATCACACTAACAACTTTGGCACCTAAAGGGAACCTGCGACAGTACCCACTTCTGGTGATCTCCTTTACTACGTAGTACAATAGAAAACAGTATAGAAGTACAGAGTGATACCTGTATGCTCAAAGGATGCTAAGCTCATGAGGACCCAGCACTCATTCCCGAAGCTAGTTCTTAGAGCCGCATGCAGCGGAGATTTAGAAATCTTTAGCAACACCCTCCTGTAACTGCTTCACAACCCTCTTTTTCTCTTTAGAGAGCAGTTCCTTGATTAGCCTTTTTCTTTGATATTGTGGCATTTTCAGAATGATTTCAGATCAACAGCTTAAATAAGTGAATTTAGATTTATTCATAGATATAGTGGAATTTACTTCCTGGTTTCCCTGAATGCTTGTAGGCAATAATATGGGGCAATAGTTTCTGTCAACATATTCTCGCTACAGAAGAATCCTCAGTTTCTCCGGACTTGCTTGAATCCTGCTTCTCTGCTTATACATTTATCCTTTGTCCTCTGACCATATATTTTTTGCCTTTTATTTCCCTGAAACAGTCAAGAAACAGGATAAAACAAAAAATCTGAGACTCTCCAAGTTCCAATCTACAGATACCAAAACTGAGAAAGGGAATGGCAGGTCTGACCTGACCAGAGCAAAGGAAATATCTATTGAACAATCAGTGACACAATTCCTAGCAGGCTTTGGATCAGACCTAGAAAGACACATAGAGCCCTAAAACATCAAGGAGCATTTTAACATCATTCTCAGTCATGAGCTCAATGTTTGCTGTGTAGCCTTAGGCAAACCTTTTTAACCAAATCTGAGGCACCTAAATCTGGAGCTAAGACACAGTGCACAAAGAGGCTCTTCAGTTACAGTATACTTTAAACATGCACTCAAGAGCGGCAGCTTTGTGATCTATACCTTAGGTGACACATAGCAGTACACTTTTTTAGGTTTCTTCACTTTCTCAGGAGTTTGGCTGTCAGCAGGAGAATCTTCATCTTCATCCTCAGTTGCAGTAGAAGGACGGCGCTGGGAGGAATTCATGTGCATTGGTGGAAGTTGCCACTGAGTGTTGGTGTAACTAGGAGCATCATAAAGGTAGGCTTCAAAGTAAATACTGACACCTGAGGTGGACACATTGCGTTCTACAATGTTCTTTTCATTCTCTGAAGGAAATAGATGTAAAAGAGTTGTGTAGCTCTTAATAGAGACCAAAATCAAAGAGTAAAGAATCCACAGACCATCATTAACTTAATTTCAAAGAAATGACAACACACCCACAGGAAAACACGGTCAAGTGAAACTCTTATTTTAAACAACCCAGGAGTGGGATGAATACATTTAAGACAGCAGTTTATCTATCCTGGCTTCAGACAGTGACTGGTTGAAGAAAAAAGGAAAAAGGCTTACAGAACCCCTCTTTCAGAGCAGCAGCCTGAAGGCATAGCCACTTGACAGCTACACTGCAGACTGTCTCACTCCTGAAGAAACCGGAATTATAAAATTGCAAAAAAAGAAAGCACATATGCTACGTGTTCTTCATCCACATGGCTTAACATACAATACATGACTGACTCACTTTTGGTATGGCTCAGATGTTAAATACTAGCAAGCAATAAATATTGCCTAATTTCTGAGGTAAACCTCCTGAGATAAGGGAAAACACACACATGCTTTTATCTGCTGATGGGACAGAGAGCTCCCTTGTCAGCAGAAATTCATTTACCTTAACATTTTTATACAAATAGGCGTTCCTAGAGCAATTAAGCAAGGGTAGCCTGCAGAGAAGCCGCATTTAACTCTGCTACACGAGTGCAGCAAAAGCATCTTGTAAGAGGAGATGTAGAGAATGAATACTGAGTAGCTCTTGACTCACCACTTAGAACAATGATGTCAAAATCGCCATTACTTATGGGCTGGTTCTGGTAGGAGATGCAGGCATGGAAACACCCCCTACAGTGCAAGGTGAGTCGGAAGAACACTTCACAAGTCTGCCGATTGGACACCACAGACTTCTCAAACACAACATCAGAGCTCTCGTCTTCTTGAGGACCCAGCTAAACCGGAAACAAATTAACAAAGGAGTCTCTCTAGCTCACCTGAAGCCAAGTAGCAAGGGATGAGGTTGTACCCACCTCATGGATGGAAAGGCTGTAATTGTGCTCATCTACCAAGGACACAGAATTGCTGGTGGGATTGTCATACTCATCTCTGGGAGCTATATGCAGAGTGTGCTGCTGCCCACAGGTTAGGACCAGAGTGGAGAAATGGCAGACAATTTTGGTTTTGGAGGGAACCACCATCCCTGAAGCAGACAACAACAGTTTAGAGACAAATTCCGAGGTCAAACTACAAAGAGCAAAGGAAAAGCAACCAGGGGTACAATACCCTTGAAAACCGATAAAATCTAAACACATTCTATGCCACCCATTTGAAATACAGAGTATCTGACCACTGAAATACATGGATTTGCCTTGAGTCAAAAATGTAATACTGATAAAGCAAACCCAGTTACTAACCCTCTAACAAGGTTTTTTTCCAGTGTTCTAATCTTCAGCTCAAGCAGTTACTTCCCACTGCACATACAAAAAAAGCAAGCTGCCTGACATCCCAGGAAACCTGCAAATTCAGCCCATCAGACAAACTAGCCTGTAGAGCACCTGAGTGAAACCTGAGCTTCCTCTTTCTGAAGGGGCACCTTAGCAAGCTTTGCATCTATTCACAATGCAATGGAATAGAGGTGTTTTCAGTGAACATGTACATGAAATATAAAATATGCCAACTGTGTAAGAAAATGTTTTCAAAGAAGCGTATAATCAAAGGTACCAACTGCTTCAGGAGCTTAAATGAATTGAGTAAGGTATTCAAAACAGGAAGAGTCAAATCGTGATAGCATTTCCAATTCAGATGCAAGTAACTCAATACTTTCACAAAGGCATTCTCTGAATAGTAGATGGACCATGAAAGAGTAACTACAAAACAGAGAACTTGACAAGTGGTTAGGGAGTTTAAGCAGCACTAATGACTTAGTAAGGTATTTACTATTTTGCCATGTGCTGATAGTTGCAAGTATGATTTAGTCATGGGTCTACTGCTGTGATCTACACATGGCAAGAGGAAAATGACGATGGGTAACGCTTTCCCTGTCACATACCTATTTTAGCTGGAAACACATTTACCTAACTACTGCCAATACCTCCAAATCTACTTTCACTCATTAGAGGGCCACTTCAACCTTACCTGGCTGGAACACCTTGTAGTAGGGGCTGTAGGCCACATTCAAGCCACCAAGTTTTACAGTGATCTCATATCTCCCAGCCCTGCGCACAGTGAAGGCCACTTTCACCACATTGGAATTAGGCTCCTGAAGAACTTCCTGGGTTACAGGAATATCAATTGCTAGCTCCACATGGCAGATGTGAACTCGCAGCCCCACAGGCCGGTGAGCAGGGAAGGGTTGCCCATTTTTATAGTATAACTGCATGGGAAACGGAGAAGTCCAGGTCAGCAAAAGTATGCAGCGCACAGAGCAAGAGAGAGCAAATCTGCCTTTGGGAAGTAAGGGCAAGAACCCCAGCCCAGAAAAAAAAGGGAAAAAAAACCCAAACCTGAAACAGACAGCTGTGTCACACAGGCTGAGTTCTCTGAAGCAAACAGGGCACAAGCAGGCACTGAACAGTCTCATTCTCTTTTTGTGCTGAGGTTCAAATGAGTGCTCTGAAAAGAACATGCCTCTAGGCATTTCTTCTCTGCACTGTTAATGCAACATCAGAGCAGAAACCAACAGACTCTACTACCGAAAGGAAAAAAGCAAAGCCACATCCTTTCAGAGAAACAAGCAAATCTTGTCCGTTTCAGCTCCGGAAAAGCTCTCATGGATTTCTTAAAGGAAAACGTCTGGAGAAGATGCTGATCTAAGGATTTGACCCAGTCTGTACTGATAAGAAACATCAGCATGAAAACAAAATGTTAAGATAAAATCAGAGGCAGCTCAATCACCAAAGTGATCTGCTAGACAACTTCAGAAGGTAACATACCTAGACCATTATGTCCTTAGAAGAAAAGAATTACACCTCGAAACCTATGTGCATGGCTCTTCAAGAGCCATCAGTTCATGGGCCAGATCCTCTCTGCCAACAGCGATCAGCCTGCAGTCAGCGAAAGGGTACTGTTATTGCCTGTTTCTAAATAAGGGAGGGCATGGGGCCTGAAGTAGCACCTATCTTGACTGTCAGTGGAAGAAACCAGTCTATGCAACAGCTACTGCTGATGAATAAAGAGCTAAGCAAATAGGAGACAAGCATGAAGTGTAAGGGCATGTTGCTGGAGCTGCCATGGGTAAGACTCAGTAAGGTGAAGAGGATAAATTCAAACAGCAGGAACAGAACATGTCTCTTTCCCCCAGCTCTTCTGCAGTGCCTGCTCTGGAGTTAGAACTCCTCACTCACTCTCCTGAGAGGGATTGCTTTGGCAACCTAGTTGAACCTTTCTTCTATTTCTGAAACCCTTCTAGGTGCGGTAGGAAGGTGGACACATGAGCCCAGCAAAACATATTCAAACTTTCTCCACATAGCTCCAAACCCTCAGTGTTCAGGCCCCTCACCCATCTTATACGTACTTGTCCCATTCCCCTAGACTTGTTCTTGTGGGATTGGAGGGAAACAAAAATTCTTGGCAGGCTTTTCCAAGTCAGACAAAATAACACTCAATTTTGGAGGAACATGGAGCAGCCATGAAGCTTTGCAGCTCTTGGGTTGGTAAAATGCCCATTCCCACGCTTCCAACTTCAGCTGCACAAGTGAAAGATTGCACCAAGTCTGTTGAAGACAAGGTTCAGCCCACTCACTTCCCAGTAAAGGAAGCAGTAGATAGGACAGGCCTGGTCTCCTGTGACTCTTCAGAAGATTCTAAAGAGAGGGAGATAAGATTTTAAGGAGTGCAGAACTCAGATACGCACTTACAGAGTTCCACTTAGAGGGGGCAGAAGACAAACAGATAGCTTTCCTACTCCTAAATTACATCCAGCTTGGGCCAAACAAAAACATTTGAAAAGCCCATCAAAGACCTTTGTTACTGTACCCAAAGCTGCATGGAAACAGAAATAGTCCCTTACATGCACTCGGAAGGCCATGCTATGGCCCACCTCGTAGGGGTCCTTCCAGTCCCAGGAGATTTTGCAGGACCGGGGATCCAGGTAGTTGCCTCGCACGTAGTCATAAATAGTTCGCTCCCCTCGGCGTTCCCGGTCCTCATGCTGAAGGAAGCTGACTATACGTGCGGCAAGCTCAAAGAGGAACTTAATGGTGAAGAAGAAAGCTACCACAAATACTGTGATCCCACCTGCAGCAAGGAAAGAACAGAAGGTGGTTGCAGCAGCATGGCTGAGTCAGGCACCCAAATCCCTTCTGCATCAGCCCAAGACGACTTTTATTAATGACATTCTACTCAACTGCAAATTAGGTGTTTAAGGCAGAAGCTATTATGTGAACATTTATGATTTGTGTTATGTTACAAGTAAGGTTAGATAACAAATCCCTTAAAACTCTGCAAATTACTGCAAACAGAGGATGTAAGTAAAGGTCATACAGAGTCTCAGGTACGGCTAGCAGACATCTCAGCAGAAGCATGGAATTCTCTCCTTTGGTTACCTAGTTTGGAAGCTAGTTGCAATTTATAACTAGAAGTTCCTTCAAGAGAAACAGTCATATAACCACACAACCCCTGCACATCACATTAAGGCTGGATTAAGAAGCATCATGGAGACAACAATCCTGCACTAGTTCTCTAAAGAAAAAGTAAGCGGAGGGCTTAGGAATGACATCAGTGGAAGGACTTAAGGAACAAGAATGGCAGAGAGGCAAATTCTGCCAGAGGGCAGAGTACAGGGTGATAGTAACTTAATGTTTGTTATGTAGACTCTGAACTAACATGAAAGCAGAGGCTTTCGAGAAACCTTTCTAATGCCTATGGAGAAGTCAACAAATACAGCGGCAACCTTTCCTTCACTTACCAATAATGTAAAACATCAGGTCCCTTCGGTGAGACACACAGCCGAGGATCACAGCTGCATCTAGAACACAAAATAGGCCAAGTCCAGTCCAATGACTCTTCCTCACACACGTTGGCCTAAATTTAGTTTACGATTCCTCAAACAAATACCTATTGATCATCTATCTTCCTCTCCAAGGACATCCCTAAAGCATTATTCCATAAGACTATGAAATATGAAAACAGCACAGCATGCTACAAGGAACAGTTCTTCATCCATCACAGATTCCCACTCAGATTCAGGAGCTATCAGAAGGACAATATGTTATCCTCAGAAAACAGTGAGAACGGGCTCTGGGTACTGCAAGAAGGAGCTACTTTTTGCAGGATTACCAACTTTGGCAACAGTGGCCAAAAGTCACTCATCCAAAGTCTATCACCTACTTGTTTCTGCAAATCACAGTTAACTTCTAGTCTGCCATAAAAGCACAGCACAGAGCCACCACCAAAATGGACAGAAGCTGACCCTCAACCAGCAACCTCAGAATAAGAGGCTATCGAATAAAAGGATTGCAGACAAAACCATCCCCATTTGTTCAAAACAAACTCCTTCTAGGGTAAAATCCATTTTTTGCCCTGTGACTCTACTGTGGAAAGTATGAATGCAACTGGAAAACAGTCCATCTGTATTCTCCTACTCACTTCCGCTAAGTGGAGCCTCACCGCTGAAACTCGCTGATCAACACACGCCAAAACCTTGGCTTTGTACGCTATTAGTGTTGCAGCAATTTTTAGAGACATCGATCTAGAATCAAGTTCTCAGTGAGAAAGCTGCTAAACAAACATGTAGTAAACAGTCCACACCCAGAACAACAACATGCTGTTTGGTTGATAAGACACAGATAGCAGCAAGGAAAGTGTGTGACAATTAGACAACCTGGCATACACTAATGAATACTATATAGCTTGCCATGGCACCATTCAGTTAGTAAGAAGCTACACTGTGCATTCAAGCTGCTTTTTCTTTTTTTTTTTTAAGCAAACACAAAAGGGGAGTTATTTGTCAGTCATCTCAACAGCAGTAGCAATGGACATCAGCAAGCAGAAAGCTCAAATGAGGTATTTCTCCCCAACAATAGCCATGACTTCCCAGACCAGCAAATCCCCTTTGCCGGCCTCCATAGATATTCCATCCCTGCAAACAAAGAGCAACCACATACCTTTACACAAGTACCCATGTTCTGAAAGCCAAAAGTGGAGGACCCATTCTTCAGCATCCTTCCTCCTTGTGCCCAACACTGGGGCAAACATCAGCAAGAAATGGCCATAGGGAAGACTGGCATAGAAAAAGCAACTCCTGGAACTTGCATCACAGAATCACTGCTGAAAGGTGAGGACCTGAGCACAGCAATTTCTTCCTCTTTGTGGAAAAGTGTTGTCCTGCAATGCTGCTCCCTGTAGCCTGTTTGCTAGCTTCCCTTAAAAAGGAAGAAAAAGAGAGAGAAAAGTTAGATTGCCCCAATGCTGTGGACAAATCTAGCAAGTAGAATCATGTGACAGGCGTAAGATGCAAGAGTGTCGCTAGATGTCGAATCCATAGGAAAGGGCTATAAAGGTATCACTGATGATGAGGTGTTTAGGCTGCCCCATATCTTCAACCTTCACCTGTCAACAATCTCATTTCTTTATGACCCCCTGAGACCAGCAGGTTCAAGACAGAACAAAACACATCCTTGCTCCATAGGTTTCACCGGGCTCATGCGGTTTTTCCCCTTTTTTTTTCCTGATGTGGTTTGAGGTACTCAGGAAACCACTGTCCTCAAGAGGCATTTCAGCCTCAGGAACACTGTCCACCCAACTACAGTTTACTGTCAGGACTGAGGTAAAAATAATAAAAACCTAACAGGAAGGATTGATGCAGCCCACAAAACCTGGGACATATGCCAGAAGAAAAGCCACAGAGCCTACACAGTCAGTATCACTGAGAACACAAACTACATAAAGGAGCGAGAATGACATGAACAGACCCAGGCTCACCACAGCAGCTGTCGGTAAAGACAGTCACTTCCTATGGGGATGTAAGCGATGTGCTCCTTCTGCTTGCCATACCACCGCCTCAGCTGCCACTTCCTCTTTACTTGCCCCTCAACTACCTTCCTTTTCACATCTCTCCTACTTTTTTCCATCCCAATAATCATACAGACCTGGCTGCCTTTGCAGACTTCCACTGAGCTTTCTAACACATGTGAGAACCAATAGGTAAGCTCTTTGACTGTTTTGCAGGAGCAGCCAGACTCTCACTGTCTTTTCTTCCTCCATACCACAAGGAAAATCCCACCCACTCAGCTATTTTCTTCATTGCTCTGCTTGAGCAAACAGCAATGCAGTCCCCAGGCATAAGTTCTCATTCTCCTTCTAGGTGAAGCTTCGGGTTTCTAAACTCCTATCTCTGTGTATCAAGAATCACTGACCTAGCAATTTCCTTGGTATTTTAGTTCTTCCACAGTACACATCCAAGATGTTCTACAAATGCCTAGTTGAAACTCTGCTCCAGCTTGGCCTGGCTGTGGAAGGTCTATGGCTTCTCCACAAAGCTGAGGAATTTCACAGGAACTTATCAACCTTTGGGAATCTATAAAATCTCCCTCCAGCATCCTACAGAATGAGTCTCCTTGTGTCACCAAAAAAAACCTCAACACAAAACTGGCCCTGTGCGTTCATCTACCCAAGCTATTTCTGCTTCAGGCCATAACTCTTTACCTTCTGCAAAGCATACCACAAGTCACCCGGCATCTCTCCTAAAAGCACAAAAAGAGAAAGGCCCATCATTTCAACTACAAGGGTTTTTAAGTCAATTGAAATCTGAATCTCTTCATGTGGGTTGCAAAATTTCAGAGCTCACTGGACACAGTGAACTAGATACCTCCTTCAATTGGCATAGCAACTTGTCATTTTACGATCGCTATGTGAAGTGATAAACAAGACACCAAGTCAGGTGGTCACCAGAAATGCAGTGACTGTCTTACAATCAACTTTTTTCTAGCATACACGCTGCCAGCAACTTTAAGGATGCTTTTGCAGCTGGATACGTCAGGGTAAAGAACCAAGCTGTGAGCAGTTGATGTCCAAGATATGTTGTCATTCACTTATTAGAATGCAGATCTAAATTAAAATAGCATCTGTGCTACAAACTGCCAGCTAACCATCTGGGAAACTAATTCTGAACATTAAGGTGCATATAAGGTGCCATTGTAGCTAGAATAGAAAAATAATGCTGAATTATCTGACAGGTCTTGATGATCTTGAGCCAAGGACAGAGCAAGCAATGGTTTCCTGCCACCTGCAGGGAAAACAGGGATTCGGAAAGCTTCACCTTGGTTTGACTCAAGGAGAAGTACTGGCCTAATCAGGATAAACAGCAAAGAATCATAAAATAAACTATATTAGTGTCATCGTGTCTCTCAAGTCAACAAGGAAAGGAAGGCCTTTGGAAAGCAATGGGAATACATTTTGCTTGTATTACTGCTGCTGTGAAGCCAGAGGAACACAGTACAAATCTCCAGAGGGAAGAACAAGTGTAGTTGCACGTTCAAAAGAAACTATAACACAGTAATGGCACATTCATGTGGCTACAACTACAAAGCCAGTTGTGGACATGCTATACAGAACTGATCTACTGAAGTCCTGTTGTGTGCCTTGGGTTTTTCTGGTGCACTGATAAATTTAACTTCCTTTCTTCTTTGCCCTGACAAGTTCCAAAATTAAGAAGAAAGATGGATTAAAAACCTCTCACCCACTGAAGATGAGAGAACTCTTTATTTCTGTACGGAACCTCCTCTCAATCCACGCACACAAATGTCCACCACCAATGGCGCATGCATCTCATGCCATGCACGGGACAAGTCTCTTTTGAATGAGAAGGCACAGTATTTTCTCACACTAAGTAAAGCACACACAAACCAACAAACAGGAATGCCTATGGGAACCTAGCTTTAAAATACACCCACAGAGGACTAAAAAGTCAGCGCAAAAAGCACTGAGCAGGCTTCAGTATCAGCTGTCAAGGACAAAAGCCACATTAATGGCCAGTGTCCATACAAAACAGCCATTCTCTCACCAAGGCTGGAATTTTGTCATATGCATTTACACACAAGCCAAGTAAAATCGTGGGAACAGGAAAAAAAACCCACAACACAGGAGACTTTTGCCAACCGCCTCGGCTTAAGGACTTACAATCGAAACTGAACTGCCACCAGGGCGGTCAGTTCTCCCTGTACTCAAACACTGCAAGCCAGCCAGATGGTAACTTTTAGGCAAGTCTCATCTTGATATCAGATCAGCTCCCTAAGCCAGAACAACATTCAGCCTCTTGCCACCCATGGGGAAAGCAGATCATCCCTTTCCTCCTCAATTATTGCCTTCACCCAAACCATTGGGTGAAGAGCAGCCGCGCAGTCAGGTACAAGTCCACGTCCACGTCCGTCTCTGCCCCACCCCTGCTTTTGGAGCCCGTCCGTATCACAAGCCACTCCAATAAAGTACAATGAAGCAAGAGCCTTACCCCAAAACCCATCAGAGAAAGCCACACCAACTGTGTGTCCTCAACAAACAAATAAGCCTGGTACAATCACCTGTTCTGCTGTGGTTTCGCTAACAAACCCAGTTCTTCTTTCAGTCTAGTTTTCCTCCTCCTTGTCAGAGCCTCAGTCACAGTTCTGTTGAGGGTAGTGCTTCAGAAAAAACACTCCTGCATAATACCTCACTGGCTGCATAGCTGCTTTTTCTGACCAGGACATCAGATAAAACCAGTTGCATTTGGAAGACATCCAAAGCTACAAGTTCTCACTAATCTCAAAAGCTTATGCAAGAAAGATAACAGGATGGCTTCTCTTTCACCTTCCCAGCTCAGGGCACTGGAAACCAAGGTTCTTGGACTAGTCTGAAAACTTGGAGAATGTTCCCTTACACGTGGCAGAAAAGATATTTTGGGGCAAAGTACACCATTATGGTTGCAGAAAGCACTGCTGAAAACGTGCCTACTTATCACAACTGCTGTCAAGATCTACAGACGACAACGCATTGCTTTTAATGTAGGCATCCACGAGCCAGAGCACAGCAAAGCCAGCACTACATCAGTTCTTCAAATGACGCCAGCCTAGCAAGCTTCCTAAAGCGGCTGACAGCCTCCACAATCTCAGCCCCGTGAACAGAAACAGAGGGAGAAGGGCGATCGGTGTGCTCTGGGCTCCTCCCGCCCGCACCAGCTGGTGCTAACGCACCCCACGGCCTCCGAGGCGCCAACCCCCGCGACCTACCCCCGACACACTGACAGCAAACGGCTCGGCCGAGCCAAGAGAACGCGGAGACCACCGCGCTTCACACCGCGGATGGGCAGCGCCAGCTCCCTGCTCACGGGGAGCACCTGCCCCTCCGCGGCCCTCCCAGGGCGGCCACCCGGCGCCGGCAGAGCGGGGACCCTCGCCGCAGCTGCACAGGGCCTGCCAGGGTCAGCGGCGGGGCGGACTCCAGCACGAGAGCCCCGGGCCGGCAGCGGGGCTGCCCGCACTCTTCCCGCTGCCACCCGCGGCCAGGCCAGGCCACACCGGCCACCACCCGCGGGGGGACTCCTGACCCTGGGGGGCGGCCGCGCTGCGGCTGCAGCTTCGTCAACCCGGGAGCTCCGCTCCCACCGCCGGAGCCCGCCCCGTCCCTCCCCGAGGCGCGGACGAGACAGGGAGCACCGTTACCGAGGCTCCGGCGGCACTCGCACCGGCGCAGGCTCCCGCTGCCCGGCGCTGGCGGCCGGAAGTGACGGCCCTCCCG